>JARFJB010001910.1:30000-287500 GCA_036346205.1 Vesta saturnalis
AGTCACTAGAAAGGTTACTAGATTTCTGGTCATTGATTGTCCACGTCAATTGTAGGTTACCTGCATCTATTGCTCAACGTCATCACATTGCCCTCGGTCTCAAGCCCTGAGGTGTTGTCTGTGCATGTTGTTACACTTCCAAACCGCACTAGGCGTCGTGTATGCTTACTAATGTAAGCGGGTTGCCAAGCCAGCTTACAGGGAGATGGGCGTGGTCGAAATAATAAGTAAAATGAATGATTAATATGCTCAAACGCCTTACACCGATATCCAAACAGCTCAGTCCGGGAAAATATGTCTCTAGGCGCCACCACAATCTTAACTTTGCTAAAATAATTGTCTTAAGCTGGATGTTAATTAACCCTACTTAATTGTGGAAAGTAGGATTGTGCTTACTCAGTAAACTCTTACACGAGGGTTCTAAAACAAACACTCGTCCAAAACAATTCAACTCAAACTCAAATATATTTAGTCCTACCCAGGTTATTAAAAGCTTTTTGAATACACCTCGTATACCAAAACTTCCAAAATAAAATTTATTACTCAAATTCATTCACGTAATAATCTGTACAAGTTTGGTTGCCTCTTAAAATTTCTAGCAACCTTTAGGAAAGTTTAGTCCTTCCTTACACAAATAAACTTTTAATGTCACATAAAATTTATCTCAACATTGGCTTAATTTATTACGAAAATTTTCGTTTACTTAAAGGTAGTCCCATAAATAATTTTAACTCAATATCGGTACAAGAACACGCGCTGCACTTAACACTAACGTAACAACTGTTAACTTTTTATAAATCTGCTTATGCACTTTTTACTTTCTTGAAAATAAACAAATTAATTTTATCTTCAACCTCAATTTAATTAATAGTTCTATTTATGAATGTCTTATACGATTCATCCCCTTTCGGGTTACCCAGTTGTTTCACAATGACTGCCTTCAATATTATTCACAAATATAACTCCAACTTAACCCATTCTAATTTAACACATCACCTCGCGCGCGTCTCTCACCAAAAGCCAAAAGCTAACCCCCTAACTAACTCGTCAATCTCTGACTTTCCTATTTATAACTTCAGTCATCCATCTTTAAACATGTCTTCCTTCCGCGCTATATTCTCCAATAGTATTCATTCAAAATTTCATAGTTCCAATAGCTACTACCATCTGTACAACCACGCTCATAACTACAATACATCGCCATATTTGTTCTTACTTACAAATTTTACAATTACTTCATGAAGAAACTATTTCTCGTCATTACATTCATTCAGTAGCCACTCTGGACCATTACGCAACTTTCAACATTTATCTCCCACCTGCGCTCGATCTCCTTCCGTAACATTTGCAAAAATAAGTACCGTCTAAGGTCTCAAATCCCATATACATACATATATTCTCAAAACAATTGCACAACATTACGAAAACCTTCTGAAATTAACACTTAAACATACCCAATCTTTCTCTACATATTTTCTAAAACATTCTACACTTATACTTCACATCTTCTGACAAAGATCACTCATTTATCCTCAAACATTCCATTTCTAACAGTAGCAAAACAGTAGCAATACATTATCGTCCCATCGACAAATTTCTCTTCACATTTACATTCATCAGAATCTAATTATACCAACACTAAAGTCTCTATAACATTCAAATACACGTATCTACATACTGAATTATATTTCTCCTACATTTCCAGTGGCGTATCATACACCCACATACATTATACATATACACAAAAAAAAATTTTTTTTTCGTTCAAACTCAATACACTCGTGCTCAAAACACGTAATACACGTCATTATAACATCCTACATACAAGGTGCGTCAACGCAACCTGACAATGTTTCAAGGACATCAAGCAATGTCATGCCCCCCTGTACTCTCAAGTGGTTCCCCAAATACAGATAGACGTTCCCCAAAACAGGTAGCCGTTTCCTAAAACAGGTAGCCGTTTCCTACAACAGGGGGTCCGTTTCCCAAAACAGATAGCTGTTTCGCAACCGAGAGAACAAAAGCGATTCATTGTTCAGGTCGAGTTATAAAAATAGATTGTTATCTAGATACATCTCAATTCCAGGAAATCAAGAACAAAGGGGATCCATTGTTCCAGACGACCGTTCAAAGTCTATGCTTACAATTTTCGAGGTCGCACCTTTAAGAACAAAAGCGATTCATTGTTCCGTTATAATTTCTAAAAATAGATTGTTATCTAAATACACTTCGATTCTAAGAAGTCAAGAACAAAGACGATTCATTGTTCAAGCTGGCGCTTCAAAGTCTATGCTTATAATTTTCAAGGTCACATCTCTTATAAAAGAAAAAAGACAATCCATTGTTCCGTTATAATTTCTAAAAATAGATTGTTATCTAAATACACTTCAATTCTGAGAAATCAATTTTCAAGAACAAAGACCATCCATTGTTCAAGACGACGCTTCAAAGTCTATGTTTATAATTTTCAATGTCACGTCGCTTATAAAAGAACAAAAGCGATTCATGGTTCTGTCATGATTCCTAAAAATAGATTGTTATCTAAATACACTTCAATTCTGGGAAATCGAGAACAAGGGCGATCCATTGTTCTAACCAACGCTTCAAAGTCTATGCTTATAATTTTCAAGGTCACGCGGTAATACCTTTGCTGGATGATGTAACATTTAGTGCATCCAACCATATGTAAGCATGCTCATTTCGAAAATAGTGTTTAGTCGTAGTGTGGTTGTGGACAAGTGAAGTCATGAAAAAACAATAAAATCACTCCTGGAACGAAGTTCACTGCCGGATACTTCATACTGCTGTAGTAACAATATGAATAATAATTTAACATTTTGTTGTTCATGCTGTCAAAATAGTGATGGTAGTAGTAGTAGCAAAAATGAAGAGAAACAAGATGAAGGTTATTCCGACTGGTCATCATCATTTCAACATAGGGCTGAGGTGTATAAACAGGCAGCTAATGAATGCTTCCTATAAACTATCGAACGATACACATATTGAAATTGAATACAGTACACAGCTTAACCTTGCACCAGTAGTGCGTATGGGATGTGGCAACAGCGATAATGTGGTATTAGTGTGAAGGAATGCAATGAACTTCTAAGATGGTATTCATATGTAGAAATACAATTTATCCGATCCCAAGAAATTGAAAGCCAAATTGATTGGTCACATGTAAACGAGGAGAATATAATACATGAGCAAGATTACGAATCTCTATCTAGCAATCTCGGTATTTATTACAATTGGGAATTGATTAAAGGATATGAGAGAATTTTGAAAACTGTTATGATAGAAAACTACAACTGTTGTTCGTGTACATTCAATTCCCACCATGTAGAAGAACTATTCGATTTAAAGGATATAATAAGCTATAGATTGGAATTTCTTGAATCTTACAATCTGGCCTGTTTCTATGAAAAATTCATACGACAAGTGGTTGACTACCATCGTTTTCGTAAGAAGGAATTCGGTGATGATGACATTTATAAAGACATTCATGATGTTATAAATGCCATATATAATATTAATTCACATAACACTATATGCTTAATGGAAATATTGTATCTCCCAGCTTATCTAATGTATAGCATTTACTAAAAATAAAGTTTTTACGCTCTCGATTCTGGGTATAAATATCCTACCCTATCCCTCAAGGTGAACAATGATAGGTAAGAAGCGGAAGAGTGCAGGTGGTTTAGTTAATACGCTAATTAATAAACTTCCGGTGGAATTGCATTTACCCGGTTACCAGTATTGTGGTCCCAGTACAAAATTAGAGAAACGACTAGCACGCGGTGACCCCCGTATTAATCAATTAGATGCGCAGTGCAAACTGCATGATATCAGTTATAGAGACTACCAAGATTTAGAAAGTTGACATAGAGCAGATAAAATTTTAAAAGAAAAAGCTTGGGAACGCTTTAAATCGGCAGACGCAACATTAGGTGAACGAGCTGCAGCTTTAGCAGTCGCTACCACCATGAAGGCAAAGAGAAAATTTGGAATGGGGTTTACACGTCGGTCCAAGAAGAAGAAGAATGGTGAAAGTTTATTGCATGTACGAAAAACAATAACTAAAGAAATGAAAGCTAACGGAGATTTCACCGACACAATAAAGTCAGCACTGTAAACGGCAAAACGTGTAGTAAAAAGGTTGGGGGGAAAGAAAAACATTAAAGTTCCTAGAGTAATTCCCTTACCTAAACAAGGAGGTGTTTCTTATTCCGTTATTCGCAGGATTATCAGCAATCGGTGCTTTAGCTGGTGGCGCATCGGGAATTGCCAAAGCAGTCAATGATGCAAAACATGCCAAAAAATTGCAAGAAGAGACATAGCGCCATAATCGCATGATGGAATCGATCGCTGGTGACGCATTTTATTTAAACCATTCAAATCTGGTGGTGCATTATACTTAAAACCGTTTCCAAAAAACTGAGTAGATTACCCGAAAGAGCGTTAACAGATATTGATTTAAAGAAATACACAAAAGATGTACCATACTTTAGGGGTATTTTTATGAGAGATAGCCTGCCTAAATTACCACAGAAGAATGAATCTGGAATCATCAACTTAGATAGTCAAAGCGGACCGGGTACACATTGGGTTTGCTACAAAAAGCGTGGTGAAAAGGTATGGTATTACGATAGTTTCGGTAATCTTCGACCACCAGTTGAAGTGATTAACTACTTTCGGGGATGTAAAATTTATTATAATCACAATCAAGATCAGGAATTTAATAGCATTATTTGCGGGCACCTATGCCTACAATTTCTATATAAATAATCGACATAACCTTAAATTTTCTCGGTTATGTCAATAACATTCAGTTTAGAAGGTGTTGGTAACATAGCTAGCTGCAACTTCTACCCACCGATAGAGCTAGATTTGGAGAAGAAATACGTTGTTGGGTTGGTGGGATTTTACGGGTGCAACAGCATTAGAAACATTTATACGGGCAACGATAGATTTTATTTTAGAACAAATTCATCTCATTTGCGAGTGATTAATATTCCATACGGTGCCTATGAGTTAGATGAAATTAGTGATTACTTGAAATCAAAGATACCCACAGAAAAATTTTTCATTAGGGCAAACAGCAATACGCTTAAGTGTGACATAAACAGTTCATTTGATATCGATTTTACTAAAGAGAGTAGCATTGGCCGCATGCTCGAGTTTGAGCCTAGAATATTAAAAGCGAATATCTTACACACATCCGCGTTAGACATCCAAATAATTAACCACACTAATCTACATGTGGAGTGCAACATTATAAAGGGATCTTTTCGAAACAGTAAACCTGCAAAGGTAATATTTGAAATTGACGTTTCCGTCCCCTCAGGCAATCGTTTGGATAAAGTTCCAACCAACACTCAATATTTAGAAGTAAACACAGACGTAATAAGTAATATAACAATCAAATTGACAAATCAAAGGGGTGAATTAATAGACTTTGGTGAAAGTGAACCATTCACGGTACGCTTAGAACTAAAAGAACATGGGTCTACGAATTAATCATAGGACAATTCCATCTTCGTACAAGAGACTTCATCCCAATCAACCATCATTGCAGTTAACATTTGCAGAGAAATACTTTTTAACATCAATTGGATTGAAAGTTCTGAGTGACCAAACCATTAAACATGTTTCAAAACGTACATTTTAATAGAATTAAAATAACGATGTATCTCTAAGAAATATTAAATAAATTTGTTAGGTGTAAGAGGCCTTGAATGAAGTTCACTTTAATGTTTATCTCTTTTGCACAGTGATATGTTCCGTTTACACACCTGAAGCTGAATGCATATGTATTCATCTAAAATATGTAATGCGGAAAAAGTCAATGTTTTATTGAACAATGGGTTTTCTTTGTTTGTTAATAATGCATTTGCATTCTTAAAAATTTGTAGGAATGTGTAAAAAAATGTAATATTCAAGCTAATAGGGATTTTCTTTGTATAAAACACACAATGCATCTGCATTCTTAAACACTATTTTTAATAACTTTAAAACTTGCCAAAACTTCATTTCATAATTAGTAATATAATAATTAATAGACTTTAATGAAAATGTGTTATGAAGAAAAAGGTTTCGCTATAAATAATGTACAATGAATTTTGCTAAAACAATAGGTTTGCATTCATAAGTGTGCTAATATGAACAAGGGATTTTCTTTGTATAACAATGAAAGTATTTATAGTGCCTTCTTGAAAAATATGAAGTAAACAAACTGTAAAAGGCATAATTAATAACAATTAATTTAAAGGTTTGAGAAGAAATTTATATAAAAGACATCATCCCTACAGTAAATCTTTAACTAGTCATCAACCCTCATTGTGGTTAACATCTACACAATGACCGAATCATTAAACATCTTTCAAAACGTACATTTTGATGATGCTATAATTAAATCAGATATTCACACCTATCTTCCGTAAGGCTACTTATGATAGTTTTCTGTACATAGAAGGTAAGCTGAAGAAAGAAGATGAAGGAAAATCATGCAACTTAACCAATAATTTCCCCAACTTCCTTTTCGAAGAGATTCGTTGAGTTAGGCGGTCAAAGAGTGGACGTTTACTGAAATCCCGGCATAACATCTACACTTAAAGGATATATTTCTTATACGACAAGCAAGAGCAAAGCATTAAGTCATTTTGGGTGGTCACCAAAGAATGATGAACCATTACAAGTAGAATTCGATGAACGAAATGGCGAAAAATCCTTTACAGTATGCATACCATTGAACCACATATTTGGAATAATGGAGGATTATCGTCAAGTGATCGTGAATATGCGTCAAGAGTTGATTTTAATTCGATCAAACGATGCAAACTGCTACTATGGTGACGTTAATGCGGAAATAACCCTAAATAAAATTTAATGGAAAGTACCACACTTAACCCTTAATGATGCCACAAAACTGGACTTGTTTGAAGGAATAAATAAGAATTCTATTATTACTGTTCCATTTTGTCAATGGGAGTTATATGAATTACCTGCTCTAAAACAAGCAACCTCTGATATATGGCCAATAAAAACGTCAACGCAACTGGAAAAACCACGCTGGATAATTGTTGCATTCCAACAAGATAAAAGGTTCACAAAGTCTGCAAGAGCCGGAAATTTTGATCACATTAACATCAGGAACCTTAAAGTACATCTGAATTCCGAGTATTATCCCTATGAAGCAATGCATTTGAACTTCAGTGCTAACCAATACATACCTGCCTATCGCAATTTTTTGAACTTCCGATGTGACTACTATGGTGAATATAATACAGATGCGTTATTCAACTACACCGAATTCAAATCATGTCCAGTATTTGTAATGGACTGTTCTAAACAGAATGAATCCTTAAAAAACTCAACAGTAGACATCAAATTGGAAATGGAATCTCTAACACCTTTCGATAATGGAATCGTTGCCTATGGTCTTATTCTCCACGATGCTATTGTGCAGTACAACCCACTCACCGGAGAAGTGAAAAAATTATAAGCTGTATGTCTAGTATATAAATAAAAGTGTTGTAATTATTCGTTTAGTTTCATTTCGTCCATCAAAGATGAAAGTAGTTGCGCAGAAACAAAAACTTCCAATTCAAAATCATGACTTTGATGAAAAGTTTAGTACTTCAAAACATGGTGATTTACTACCTAATAGTATACGTGGCATTATATGTGACCCCTCCAACTGCGGCAAAACAAACGCAGTGATTAGTTTGCTTACTGAGAAAAATGGTTTGAAATTTAAACATGTATACGTATACTCCAAGTCATTAAATCAAAACAAGTACAAACTTTTACAGGAAATCCTACTTCCGATAAAGGATACAGGTTACTTTACATTCAGTGATAATTAAGATGTGATTGAGCCGAATTGTGCAAAAGTAAACTCTATCTTTATCTTTGAAACGCCTGTGAAAAGCAAAATAACATAAGAGCATATTTTTCTATGGGTAGACATAACGATATTGATTGTTTCTATTTGGGTCAAACTTACAGTAACATTCCAAAGCAATGAATTCGTGGCAATGCGAATCTAGTTATATTATTTGAGCATGATGAATTAAACCTAAAACATATGTATGAGGATCATGTACGCCCCACCATAAGCATGACATTGTTTCGGGATATGTGTTCAAAGTGCTAGATAGATCCGTTTGGGTTCATAGTCATAAATAAGGATGCTGAAGTCAATAATGGTCGCTATAGGAAAAGGTTTGATGAATATATAATACCCTAACCTGATTTCAGTGGTTTAGTAATTACTCATCCGTTTAGGTATTAACAGCCATCTCTAATTTTGCTACAATGGATAATAAGGAGATGACATTAAAGCTAAAAATTATTCAGGCTCGTAAAATAATACAGCAGAAATACAACAGTCTTAAAACTGCCCGCATTGATAATGAAAGAACGTTTGAAAGTACTTATAAACCTCTAATAGAACCTCGAACTGAAATAGCGAATAAAAAGGATCCTGATTAAAAAACACCTGAAAAGGAGTCCGTTAAACCCAAAAACTCGCCTTTGTTCATATTTCGAAGAAAGCATGCTACTACTAGCCCGCTAGCTCCACGCTACATTTCACCCTCGTTAACAACGAAGAGTGCTACAATCCCCCTAGCCCAGCTTCCGTTTTTTCAAATAAATCCCCCTCCTCGTACACCACCTTTCCTAGAAACATCTGTCGAAGGAGAGATTACTGCCGAGGAAGAAGAACCTCTTAGTATCGCAGGTGATTCCTGTAATGAACCCATTTCTGAAGAATTTCTCGAGCAGTACCACAAATTACCTCGTATATATGTTGAAAGTATTATGAGGGATCTTGAAGGTGCTATTGATCACACTTATGGAGTCCACTACGACGCCAAAACAGACTAATGGACAATTGGTAATACCCCCATCATAATTAAAGGAAAGGATGTGATCATTAATGGTGTCACGTATAAAGGGACTCCAGGTTTATATGATCTACTTATTATGAATGATCCCGATTTAAATCTAGTGTAAATTCAAAGGATAGAAAGAGTTATAAACGTATTTTAGTAGCTATACGAATGTTGCAAGGCGAGATTATGATGTAAGTGGACAGATTCGAGGAAGCCGCAGCAAAAAGTATACACAAATAATCAAACCCATGCTGTCAGCATCATCACCCACAACTCAGGGAGGTGGAGCTATGTTTTTTAAGGAATTAACAAACAGGCCGATTGAATATAAGTATTGGAATGAAAGTATTGTGGGCAGAAAAATTGGCTGGAAACACAGGTGTCGTAAATGATATAATATCAATTGTAGAGGAATTGTATGAAGATGGATACATTGAAAGACCAAACACTAGTTTTCTGAACAATATAAATCACAATGCATTGTAGTCGACATAACTAAAATGCCCCTTGATAAATTTGGACAGTCACATGCCCAGTATCAATTTAAGAAATTAACCCCTGAGTTTACACTTATTGATGATAATCAATTCGATATCGAGAATAAGAAAGTCAGCAATGTTGCCAACCCCATAGATCCTCAAGATGTTATCACCAAGCAATACTATTTATCAACAAGATTGAATTTGGATGGAAACCGTTTGACACAGTTGGCGGATCCGGAAGAACATGGTGATGCTATAAGTAAAGGATACCTTGATTTTTGTCTGCAAGCAGTTCAGAAAGCTATTAAAGGAAACTTTAACGCTTATCTAGTGTTGGAGGACAAACTACATCAACTTAAAGAAATTGTGGATAAATTAGTACCATGTCCAAATTACAACTCGTCAATGAATTGCACAAACCCGCAAGAGAAAATTTTAAACGAAACGCACAATAATTAAGGGATATGATGACCTCTGGCAAGCAGATTTGGCTGAATTTAACACATATGCCAAACAAAATAAGGGCTACAAGTATATTTTAGTAGTTATTGACTGTTTTTCGAAATACTTGTGGACCAAAGGATTAAAAACGAAAACGGGCTTGGAAGTTGCCAAGGCCATGCAGGCAATCTTCAAAACGGGCCGGAAACCTTCCAATTTGCAGACAGATGCAGGAAAAGAATTCTACAATGACCATTTCACTAAACTAATGCAGCGTTATGGAGTCAACCATTACTCCACCTATAGCACAAAGAAGGCAGCAATTGCGGAACGAGTGATCAGGACCGTTAAGTCTGCTCTATACAAGTCATTCAGCCTACAGGGTAAATATAAATGGATTGATACAATTGACACCGTAACGATGGATTATAACAATCGTAAGCATAGAACTACAGGAATGAAGCCCAAAGATGTCGGTAATCATACAAAGCTAGAGGCTTACACTCACATAAAAACAGTTGATAGGAATCGTTATTGTGTGGGTGACATAGTACGAATCAGTAAGTTTAAAAGTATTTTCGCTAAAGGATACACCCCCAATTGGTCAAGTGAACTATTCAAGATTGTGAAAGTTTGCATTACTAACCCAACCACCTATATGTTGGAGGACATGAAAGGATCACCTGTACTGGGAGGCTTTTATGAACACGAATTACAGAAAACAAAGTATCCGGATGTGTACCTTGTGGAAAAAGTACTTCGCTCCAAGAATAACAAGTTATTCGTAAAGTGGTGGGGATTGGATGAAAGATCATGGATCAATAAAGACGATTTAGTTTTGTAATATAGATATAGGGATTGTTTGTAACTTTTAGATGAATTAAAACCACATAAAAAAATTATAATTGTTTTTTTTTAAATATTACATCATCTTATATAGTAAACCTAAAGTATTTCTATAATCGTTTAAATTACTAGACGGTCATATTCCTGAATTTGGTCCACATCTCCATCCCAAGCAGGAATTTGTTTCACCTTTCTCAATGTTTTCCAAAATCCAGCGGTAAAATTTGTGGTGCTCCTCATTGTCCCATGGTTGAAACTTATATGTAATGTTTTGTTCTAATAATACTTCAATTAAAATAGCGAGGCACTTGTAATTAACATAATATGCTGCTGTCTCGATACATTCACTTATAGAAAGTGTCTTTATAAACAATATTTTGTACGCTAGCATTTGTACACAATGAATCGCCCCATAATAACTTGTATATGTGCATTTTAAGGTAAATTCATGTCAAATCCTATCTACATCATTAGAGGTTAACGAACCTTTAACGGAACACAATTTCGTAAAACTTTTAACAGTATTGTCTAAGCTAATTTTTCTATCAAATAATGTCTTAATAATTACTTCATTTGCACACTTTGAGTTTACACCAGTTAAAACACTCATCGGGAATATGTTGCAATATATTCAATATAAATGTATAGTTTTGAGGAGAGGTCAAAGAACGCTTCAGGTACTTTCTGTAGATTTGATCACTACTATAGTGCAGTTCTTCCTGCTCATTTTTCACTGAAAGTTGTACCCCCAAGGTCTAGTGTCAGTGAAATTAAAATTTACTAAGCGTTTATCGTCATAAGGATTAAGTATGACTTTATTTTGTTTAATGGTAAATACATCATGTTTCTTTGATCTTATGAGATGTTGATAGCGCCTTATTACGCCACCATCAAACAAAACCTGTTTATAATCATTAATCGTGATCTGCCTCACGCTTGCTTGCGTAGAACCCTTTGATTTTTTTACAACATTTTCATCAACCGCGTAAGCATACATTTTTGCGCGAAGTCCTACAAATTTCACCATAATTTTGCCATGATTTTCATCTTTCATTAAGCCGGGGACCTTTTTAATTACTAATGGGAGTCCAAAGATGTTGTCGGTACTATAATCAGATGTATCGAATTTATCAATGTCCTCTTTAATACATTCATAGATATCGGGAACCGAAAAGACGTATATGAGACTATCCGTATGATTGTACAAGAGTTTAGCATTATTATGGAACTTGGGTAGTGTGTAACCGTAATGAAAATTATATAAAAAAGTTTTTGAAACGTCTAAAACACTGAATCTCGCATATATTGGTTTATTGAAATATGCTTCAAGCTTGTTCATTTGAATGATAAGCATATCGTTGTCAAATATTGCACAACTATGAAAATTTGGTTTTGCTATGTAAGCACGAGCACCATAGCGACCCTCCCATTTCGTTACTAACCGTATGTCCTTATGTTTACGTACATTTTCCATCAGTTTCCCGAAAACACTATTAATCATTAATTTATAGAAATTTTTATCGAATTCATTTTGAGATTGCTGACGCATGGCTGTATTTAAATCTATATATTTTTTTAACCACGGGGACTGTTTAAAACGTAATATACGGTGTACTTTTACCAACTTCAATCCATATTTTAAATATACTTTCAAATTTTTGTAATGAATTACATAATTATGTTTTGGATACAAGGTAAGCAGTAATTTTTTCATTTTGGAATCGTGTGGGTGGAACCATATGTTCGGGTACCAGTGGTAGATCACTGTGACTCTCATGTAATTATAGGATAGTCTAAATCACACTCGACTATATAACCAATTTCCAAATCATCAGGATGGTTTATTAAATCAAAACTTTCAATATTAGCTTCATCAACAAAAGAAAAATCGCCAAATGGTAGAAATTCTGACATGGCGGCTCCATATAAATTATTTACGTCGTAGTACATTAAATACACACTTTCGGAGGTGGGATCAAATTTTTCCCCCATGTAATTATTGTTAGCTTTAGCATACCGATTTGAACATTGAGCTACACCACCTCTAATCCCTCTTTCAATAAACATTAGCATATCAATGTCAGTAAATAGTTCTAACTTTACTTGTGTAATTTTAAGCATAGCATCGAATGCTAAACCGGGAGCTGTATAATAGTGCAGAGGGTCAAGCACGTAAGTACTTAAACAAGTTTGCCGAAAGTTCTCTGCCAAAAGTAGAACGTCTGTTTTTAGATACAAATCTGAGTATTCTCCTAACGATTTAATACTAAATTTGTTCCAAACGTTAACCGCATGCGCAAAACTCGCATCACTGATTCCCTCATTATTAAGATGACTGAAAAATGCTTCTTTGGGCGAGAGCGTGGTCTCATAAGGAAACACACCTTTGCGAACTACTAGAGAAAATTCCTCATCATTGTTGCAACTAGCGCGGGTAATAATTTTTTTACTATCCTCCAAATAGTCTGACAACTTTTCAATACTACTGCTCATAAATCTGAAAGAGTCAATAAATCTAAACTTAATTTTGGTGCCTTCCATTATCTTTCTTTGTTTATGGGTGAAATCGAACCGGGAACACTAGCCAATTCTCTAATGATGAAATGAGAATAATAACCTGATAAATTATGAAATACAACTGGTAGACTGTGGGTGTCTGTATAGTTTAGGTTACATGCCTGGTGCGCTGCCCCCCGAAATGCTCCTGTAAGATGATCATGGTATCTAACTTTTATATCAGAATTAGTAAATGGTTTTCGACAAATGTGACAAATCGTGGCGCTTTCAAATTGCTCAACCTGACTGAGACTTAAAGTACTCATAGGAATTATTTGATTGATTATTTCGGTAGCCCAATGTGCAATACTTTGAAGCTCGTTAACAAACGATTGAATGCAATCCTTTCCTCTATGAAGCCTAAATCGGGATAAAGGATCATGATATGAACACTTCAAACAGTAAGCAATGCTGAAAGGTGTACGTTTGGAGTGAAATAGAGTATTACTTTCGATACCATTTGCACACCTCTCTAAAATACTTTCTAAATCGGCATAAATAACAAATGGCACCTTTTCTTGGAATGCGAAATTTTTGAACTGTAAATTCATTTCCGCTTCGGTAGGCAGCCTAGCTGAGCATTAATTAAGTTGACTGCAATATGTTAAATGCTTTTCTAAAGCTACATCAGACCAAAAATGATTCAAGCATCGGTAACAAATTACTTTCTTATGACCGCGCTTTGATATGTTTTGAAAATAAAGCTGACATATTTTTAATCCATGTGAAATGGTATACAGTGTTAATATCATCCCCAGCCTGAACATTAGCAGAAAGTGTTAAAAGATTTATGGGTTCTCTATCGCTTTACTGATTACTCAATACAAAGGGTACAACTTTTTTACCATTTATGCGGTACAAATTAATTGCGAGGTTGTTTAGTTTCTCAAATTTCTTCAGATCATCCAGCTGAATGGGGAAGTGAATTGAATCAAAATTCAAAACATCTAGAAAATGAGGATAACTAGAAGTCCGATATGAATACTGTGAAGCGGGATATAATGCCGAAACAACGGCTCACAGGAAGCAATACTCATCGTTATTTTTAACATTCACTACCGCTCGCTTTACTGCTATGAAGCGAGGAACTTTAACATAGGTCGAACGACCACCTCTAAATGGGACAGCTATTAATATTTACTTTTAAATGTAAAACTTCATGTAATGCCCAACTGGAATCCCTTTCAGAAAACTCCTCTAATTTTATCCGTAACTTATCATACACGTTTTCATTGTACCAGACACGTACATTGGTTGAAATATCAATAACGCAATTTTTTGTGGCAAAAGTCTTCAACTCAATACTATGATTTTGGGGTTGCATGAAATTGCATCCTAAGACCACATTCACCTTTAGCATAGATTGCCTTAACATTAATTTCACCTTACGTGCAAAACTATTATATGTGTTTAGTAAAAATATCAAAGGGTCCTTAATGTTTGACATATTGATTATAATTCCTGTAAGCAACCTACCATTAAAACATGAGTCTAGGGGGTACCAACGTAATTTATACATACCTTTTTTATTGACAATTCCACTACCAACTTTATCTTAAGCGTTCTTTAACCGTCTTAATCTAACCAGATAGCACTTAAGCAATGCTAAATTGCTCTCAAGCTTAAGCAGACTTTCATTGGTCTCATAATAAATTTTATTTTTAATTATATCTTGAAATAGCCTAATATTGGTGTTAACTATACGGATGTGTCTCGAAATTCCTTTTTTGTTTTCAATAAGGGAACAACACGCCTTGTTAAATTAACCATCTCACTACTACTTGGAATACTCATAGTTAACAATATAAAGCACACACGTAGTAATGAGCTTTTAACAAATTGCTCTTCACAACGGTTTACAATAGAACTTCTAGTCACGATTGTAAAAATATGATGCAAACACTGGTGATTAAGTAATAATAGTTGCTCTTTACTTTAGGTAATTTCTTGTAACGATTGCAATGTATCGACTGACGTGGGACTGTTCTTTATCTACTTATATAGAGATAAGATCGGGTAAGGTCGGATAAGTTCGGATCTTCTTGATTTCTTAGAATTTCAGAAGCTATGACACAGCCAAAACAATGAATCGCGTTTGTTCTCTCGTTTGACCTTGAAAATTATAAACATAGACTTTGAAGCGTTGGTTAGAACAATGGATCGCCTTTGTTCTTAATTTCCCAGAATTGAAGTGTATTTAGGTAACAATCTATTTTTAGGAATCATGACAGAACCATGAATCGCTTTTGTTCTTTTATAAGAGACGTGACATTGAAAATTATAAACATAGACTTTGAAGCGTCGTCTTGAACAATGGATGGTCTTTGTTCTTGAAAATTGATTTCTCAGAATTGAAGTGTATTTTGATAACAATCTATTTTTAGAAATTATAACGGAACAATGGATTGTCTTTGTTCTTTTATAAGAGATGTGACCTTGAAAATTATAAGCATAGACTTTGAAGCGCCAGCTTGAACAATGAATCGTCTTTATTCTTGATTTCTTAGAATCGAAGTGTATTTAGATAACAATCTATTTTTAGAAATTATAACGGAACAATGTTCTTAAAGGTGTGACCTCGAAAATTGTAAGCATAGACTTTGAAGCGTCGTGTTGAATGGATCCCCTTTGTTCTTGATTTCCTGGAATTGAGATGTATTTAGATAACAATCTATTTTTATAACTCGACCTGAACAATGAATCGCCTTTGTTCTCTCGTGTGATCTTGAAATCGGGGGAAACGGTTGCGAAACAGCTATCTGTTTTGGGAAACAGACCCTCTGTTTTAGGAAACGGCTACCTGTTTTAGGAAACGGCTACCTGTTTTGGGGAACGTCTATCTGTATTTAGGGAACCACTTGAGAGCACTGGGGGGCATGACATTGCTTGATGTCCTTGAAACATGCATAGACAACACATCAGGGCTTGAGACCGAGGGCAATGTAATGACTTTGAGGAATAGAAGCAGGTAACCTTCAATTGACGTGAACAATCAATGACCAGAAATCTAGTAACTTTCCTAGTGACTTTTCTAGTTACTGCAAGCATGACCTTGAGGATAAGCACTTGAAGCGAGGACCTTGAAGAGTCTTAGCAGGGTTACCAACCTACCACATGGCCTTGACTTAGCAGGGTTACCAACCTGAAGAGACTTAGCATGGTTACAACCTATCACGTGGCCTTGAAGAAGCAGGGTTACCAAACTACCACGTGGGCTTGAAGAGGCTTAGTAGGCTTACAAACCTTTCCTACAACATGGCCCGAGGTGATCTTGAAGAAACAGGGTTACAAACCCTTCCTACCACGTGGCCTTGACTTAGCAGGGTTACCAACCTTTCCTACAACATGGCTTTGTAGCGGTGCTCTTGATGGGACTTAGCAGGGTTACCAACTTACAACGTGGCAGAGGTGACCTTGAATTAGGCAATGTTACCAACCTAGAAATCTAGTGACTTTTCTGGTGACTTTTTCTAAATCTGGTGACAAAAGTGGCTTAGAAGTGACATAGTATATCTACTGACACAGACACAGACACCGACACAAACACAGACACAGACACAGATACAGACACAGACACAGACACAGACACAGACAGACACAGACACACACACAGACACAGACATAGAATCAGATACAGACACAGACACAGACACAGACACAGACACAGACACAGACACAGACACAGACACAGACACAGACACAGACACAGACACAGACACAGACACAGACACAGACACAGACTCAGGCACAGACACAGACACAGATACATACAAGGACACATACACATATGCAGACACAGGAACAGACACAGACACAGACACAGACACAGACACAGACACAGACACAGACGCAGGCACTGACACACATAGGCATAGACACAGAGACAGACACAGACACAGACACAGACACAGACACAGACACAGACACAGAGACAGACACAGACACAGACACAGACACAGACAGACACAGACACAGACGCAGACACAGACACAGATACAAACTCAGACACGGACACAGACGCAGACAGACTCAGACACGAACACGGACACGGAGGCGGACGCAGATACAGACACGGACACGGACACAAACGCAGACGCAGACGCAGACGCAGACGCAGGCGCAGACGCAGACGCAGACGCAGACGCAGACGCAGACGCAGACGCAGACGCAGACGCAAACGCAGACGCAGACGCAGACGCAGCCACAGACACAGACACAGACATAGACACAGACACAGACACAGACACAGACACAGACACAGACACAGACACAGACACAGACGCAGGCACAGACACAGACACAGACACAGACGCAGGCACTGACACAGACATAGGCATAGACACAGAGGCAGACACAGACACAGACACAGACACAGACACAGACACAGACACAGATAGACACAGACACAGACACAGACGCAGACACAGACACAGATACAAACTCAGACACGGACACAGGCGCAGACAGACTCAGACACGAACACGGACACGGAGGCGGACGCGGATACAGACACGGACACGGACACAAACGCAGACGCAGACGCAGACGCAGACGCAGACGCAGACGCAGACGCAGACGCTAGACGCAGACGCAGACGCAGACGCAGGCGCAGGCGCAGGCGCAGACGCAGACGCAGACCCAGACGCAGACGCAGACACAGACATAGACAGAGACACAGCCATAGACACTGGTATGGGCATAGTTACACGCATTGGGATAGGTGCAGGCACATGCACAGGCACTGGCGGAGACACAGGCCCTGGTACACACACAGGCACAGACAGAGGCACTTACACAGAGACAGAGACACACGGATACACACTTCACTCACACGCACATGCACACACACGCACACACGCACAGACGCACACACGCACACACGCGCAACCACGCAGCACACACGCACCACACGCAACACTGCACACACGCCACACCACACGCACACCACACCACGACATCACACACACTCACACTCACACGCACGCCACACCCACCACACCACACCACCACACTCACACTCACACTCACACTCACACACACTCCCACACTCACACTCACACTCACACTCACACCTCACACTCACACCTCACACTCACACTCACTCACACCACACCACACTCCACCACATCACACCCACTCACACTCACACCACATCCACCACACTCACACTCACCCACTCACACTCACACTCACACTCATCACACTCACCACACTCACACATCACACTCACACTCACACTCCACACTCACACACCACACCTCACACACTCACCACACCATCACCTCACACTCACACTCACACCACACTCACCTCACACTCACACTCACACCTCACACACTCACCTCACACTCACACTCACACTCACACACTCACACTCACACCACACCTCACACTCACACTCACACTCAACACTCACACTCACACTCATCACTCACTCACACTCACACCCTCACACTCACACCACATCACACTCACACATCACACTCACACCACACTCACACTCACACTACCACACTCACACTCACACCACACTCACACACCCTCACACTCACACTCACATCACACTCACACTCACACTCACACTCACACTCACACTCACACTCACACTCACCTCACACTCACACCACCACACTCACACTCACACTCACACTCACACTCACACTCACACTCACACTCACACTCACACTCACACTCACACCTCACACTCACACTCACACTCACCACACTCACACTCACACACCACACTCACACTCACACACATCACACTCACACTCCACTCACACTCACACTCACACCACACTCACAACTCACACTACACCACACTCACTCACACACTCACACTCACACTCACACCACACACTCACACTCAACCACTCACACCACACTCACACTCATCACTCACACTACACCACACTCACACTCACACTCACTCACCTACACACCATCACACTCACACCACCAACTCACACTCACACTCACACCACTCACACTACACACTACTCACACTCACACTCACACTCACACTCACACACTCACACTCACACAGACACTCACACTCACACTCACACCCACTCACACTCACACTCACCACTCACACTCACACTCACACTCACACTCACACTCACACTCACACTCACACTAACACACTACACTCACACTACACGCACACATCACTCACACTCACACTCACCACTCACACTCACACTCACACTACACACCACACCTACACTCGACACACACACTCACACTCACACTCACACTCACACTCACTCACCACTCACATCACACTCACACTCACACTCACACTCACACTCACACTCACACACACACCCACCCACTCACCCACACCACATCACATTTGCCACTTGAAAAACCACACTTCATAAGCAAGACACCCATGCCCAGCAAGAAACACGTCAAAAGAACGACACAGCACAAACAGACACAAAGACACAGACCAGACACGACACGACACGACGACCGAAGAAACAGGACCAACACGAACCAACGCGACACGGAGCGACGCGACAGAGAACGACGCGACAGACCAACGCAGACGCAGACGCAGACGCAGACCAGACCAACCAGACGAACGAACGCACGAGAACCGACACGGAGGCGACGCGAACAGAACACACGAACACAAAAGCAGCGAACGAACGAACGGAACGAGGCGACGCAAGCAGACAGACAACGCAGACGCAGACGCAGACGCAGACGCAGACGCAGACGCGACCAGACGCAGACCAGCGCAGACGCAGACGCAGCCAGACCAGACCAGACCAACACAAGCAACCAGACAGACGCCAGACCGCAAGACACGCAGCAATACAGCATGAAGGACAAGACAGACAGCCTAGCAGGCAAGACAGCAGGGCGTACAGCTGGAAGGTCAGCACAGGCACAGGCCCTGGAACACACAGACAACGGGCCAAACACTGGACAGAGACGCACACCCACACACCACACACACACACACACCCACCACACACACACACACACACCCACCCACACCACACACACCACCCACACCACACCCAACCACACCCACACACACCACCCACCACCACAACCCACACCACACCACACCCCACCACCACCACACCACCCCACACCCACCACCCACACCACCCACACCACCTCACCACACCACACACACTCCACTCACCACCACCTCACACTCCCCCCACCTCCTCACACCACCCACACCACACTCCACTCACACCCACTCACCCACCCCACCCCCCCACCCCCACATCACCATCAACTCACACTCACCTCACCACCTCACCTCCCCACTACATCACACTCCCACCTCACACCAACTCCACACACACTACACCCACTCACCTACACTCACACATCACATCCACTAACACTCCACACCACACCACACACACACACACACACACACACCACACAACACCACACGACAAGCACGACCCATGCGCGAGCGAAGAAACGCCAGAAGCAGACGCAACCAGGCAGCACAGACAAAGACCAGACCGAAGACGCAGACAGACACAAAACACAGACGAGACAGAAAACGGACCGAGCGACGGAAGACACAGACACGGACAACAACACCACAAAAACCAGACGCAACAACCAACAACGCAACGCGAGAAACGAAGGACGAACGCAGAAAAAAAAACGATAGACACAAAAGTAGCAAGAAGAAGACACGGAGCGACCGATAGACCAAGGAGAGGAAGACACCGCGCAAGCAGTGTGAGGAAGAAGCCAGGCGACACAGACAGGCACAGAGAGAAAGAACTACCAAAGAGACAAAACGACACAACAACACAACACAAGAACAAAGCAAGACACACGAGCATAACCAGAAGAAAGCACACACACCCAGAACCCACACACCACCACAAAACATCACAACACATGGATACACACTCACACGCACATGCACAGACACACACGCCACACACGCACACACGCACACACGCACACTCCACACACGCACACACGCACACGCACACACCGCACACGCGCTCACGCACACTACGCACACACGCACACACGCATCACACGCACACACGCACACACGCACACACGCACACACGCACACACACAGCGCGCACGCCCACACGCCACACGCACACGCACACACGCACACACGCACACACGCACACACGCACACACGCAAACGCACACACGCATACACGCACACACGCGCACACGCACACACGCACACACGCACACACGCACACACGCACACACGCACACACGCACACACGCACACACGCACGCACCCACCCACCAACCCACCACACCTACGCACCACACACACTCACACTCACACTCACACTCACACTCACACTCACACTCACACTCACACTCACACTCACACTCACACTCACACTCACACTCACACTCACACTCACACTCACACTCACACTCACTCTCACACTCACACCACACTCACACTCACACTCACTCCCACTCACACTCACACTCACACTCACACACTCACACTGACACACTCACACTCACACTCACTCACACTCACACTCACACTCACACTCACTCACACTCACACTCACACTCACACTCACACTCACACTAACATCACACTCACATTACACTCACACTCACACTCACACTCACACTCACACTCACACTCACACTCACACTCACACTCACACTCACACTCCTCATACTGATACTCGCACTCACACTCACACTCATCACACTCACACTCACACTCACACTCACACTCACACTCACACTCACACTCACACTCACACTCACACTCACACTCACACTCACACTTACACTCACACGACAAGCTATCGACCCATTTGCCTTTAGCTTGGAAGAAACTACCGTTTCTCAGTAAAACTAGACGCATGTCAGGCAGCAAAGCAGACCAGGCTCCTGAAACGTTTTTTCTACCTTGGATTACCTCGAAACTGTTAGAACAGTGATGAAGCGGCATAGTAATAAAGCTATGTGTTTGTTGTATTTTAACATGTATTTGACTTCTGTCTTTCTAGCAAGATCGGAGTGTCTAAAATTAATGCAAAATACTCTACTGTCATTGAAAATATTTGTAAACCTATTCTTCAATTATAAAAATTTCTCAACTTGACAAAATTGTTTACAACATCTTTAACAATTTTAACAGACATTACTACTGACGAAGATAACTGTAAGTGTTATCGAAACGTTTAGATTGTATAATTTAAAAGACGCCATTAAAAAAACACATAAAAGATAAGTATTTTATTATGTGTGATAGTGGTGAAAGTTTACATTTTCCTATTCTTCAGTTAATTAAAAATAGGGCAAGATACCAAATTAGAAAGGATGGTACTGGGCATTGAGGTATGGTAGGGAAAAAGCTCACAAAGTTATTTACCTAAGCATTCGCAAATAGTTCTATGTAATTGCCTTGGTAAGGGATAAAAAATGAAGGAGTGCATCTCAGCCATTTAGGATTAGCTGATGTTGCAGTTTTAATCAGCGTTCACTGCCAAGAGCAGAAAGTAACGTTTAGCCAATATTTAGTTATAGTGAAGTAATGTTTATAACTGGACACAATACTGTATTACAGTTTTCTAAAAAAGCAAATAGCAAAACAGAAATTTGCTGTCTGAAGCCTACTAAGTACGAAATGATTTGACAGATTCTGTCGTATTTTAACATCAAGGCAACTCATATAATTATAAAAAGTATCAAATATTCATATTGCACAATTAGCCGCACAGAAAATTATACTTTCGTACACTAGTGCGTTTCACTTTCTCATTGTACCCAATACGAAAGTAAAAGACACGTATGCTTTTTACGTTCGCATTTATTTTCTACAAGTTACCGTAGCAACTACTTATTGTCATCGGACGACAGGGAGTTTGGTCGCGATCAAAGTCACCACGCTATCTGGTATTCACATAAATATGAACAAGCCTGATGGCAGTACCATAGTAATTTCAAAATATTTAACTATTATTTGACAAGTTTAAATATTCAGTTAATCGTCTTTAAATTCATAATAATTACGAACTACACCATAATGATTAAGATTTCTTAATAAAAAACTTGAAATATTAGATTAAATTATATTTTGTAATTGTTTAATTTGTGATCAATAAAACATTACGGAGACTGTCTTTTTTCATGGTCGTAGGAAAAATAGTGTACATTAAGCTTTCACGAAAGTGTCAATCTTGCACTCGCTAGATTCTCACTCGCGCTGGCGCCCTTGTGTGAAAATTCCCGCTTTTGCGATACCTGCGACTTTCGTAACTCGTTATGTATTATACTAGAGTATTTTAAACTGAAAGTTCACAGTTTACTCTTGTTAATGTCGTTGGAAGCGCAATAATTTTCCCTTTCTATTGATACCATTAGCTTTTCTGTAAAATAAGATGGCGAGCAGGAATTAGCATAAACGTTCAACACCATGTTAAACGTTCGCGTTTGAGAACAGGCCGTATAATGAGATATAACCAGAAATCACTTATTCCTACCCTCAAGTGTAACCCTTTACTTTAAAATATGACGAATTCCTTATCATCAAAAATGCCACACTTAATTTTAGATTATAAAATTCCCGTTTTCCCGATATGGCTAAAAACCATAAGAGAATTTTTTCTATTTTTAAATATCTTTAAAATGCGGTCTAAATTAAGATATATCTGAATTAATTTTTTATAACTTTTGAATATCTTAATATTTTTGTTTAAATTGAACATATACATATTTAACATAGACTTATTTTTTAATAATTTATTTGTTATTATGTATACCGGGTGTCTAGAATCTACCCACGTTCTATGGCTATCTTTGTTATTATAAGAGATACAGAGTCGGTTAAATTAGCAAAGTTGGGCAGCTTTACTTGATAATTCATATACCGATAAGAAAATTCAACATTGCTGGCAACTTTCTAAGATATCTGAAAATAACTAAAATCGTCCAAATTTTCAATCGGCTATATCTTTTTTAATATTCAAAATACGAAAAAGTTATAAGAGAGACTTTTGAAAGCTATTTTTACGCAAAATGGGAAAATGCGAATAAAACATTTTTTTAGTAATTATTTTTCGAGCTACAACCCAAACATACATTTTTTTGAAAATTATGAGTTAACTAATAATACTAAACATACAAAGCTATACATTTTTGAAATCAGAAAAAAATAAGTCATCGAATGAGTCCATAACCACATATAGTTCCAATTTAAAAAAAATGTATGTTTGATTTGTAGCTCGAAAAATAATTACTAAAAAAATGTATTTATTCGCATTTTCCCATTTTGCGTAAAAATAGCTATCAAAAGTATCTCTCATAACTTTTCGTATTTGGAATATTAAAAAAGATATAGCCGTTTGAAAATTTGGACAATTTTTAGTTATTTTCAGAAATCTTAGAAAGTTGCCAGCAATGTTGAATTTTCTTATTGGTATTTGAATTACCATATAATTCTTCCCAATTTGCTGATTTAACCGACTCTGTATCTCTTATAATAACAATCTACCCACAGAACGTGGGTAGATTCTAGACACCCTGTATAGAAAATACAAATTTCAAAATTATTTAAAATTGAAATTATGGCTAGGCGCCAACTTGAATTAAAAATTCGATACCTCATTTTGAACCTCTAAGTGAATATTTTACAAACCATGGAATATTAACTCAATATCTTTACGAAATGCAAAATAACGGCATGCTATGAAATAAAAACGATTAAAATATACACATCCATATCAAAGGACACTGGTAGTGGCATGTGTCAGTGTATTCACTCTACGTTTCATCCTGTCTGTATTATTTTCGTTCAGTTTTTGATCCTAAGTAGTGAATTAGAAAATTATGCAGTCTTTATTTATGGGACAACGCGTAATTTTCACAAGACGGAAAAAGTTTTCAATCACCGCTTACCAGACCTTCCTATTTGTAGAAAATACCTTAGGGACTTTTTTCTAAGGGGCTATTTAAAAGAAAAGGTGTTTGAGACGGAACTTTCTCCAATTTGAGTCTACGTCAGAGGATAACAAACGTTTGTCGAATATTGACGGTAGTGTATTTGAAAATGTTCGGCAAGAAACTTCAGGTCATCATTTCCAGCATCTTTTAAATTGAATGTGGTAGATATTGACTTAATATTCTGGGGTTATGAAGTACTTACTTGAGGTTCAAAATGAGGTATCGCAAGCTCCCACCCTTTTCTATTTAAATTTTTAATTAAAAATGGCGCTTAGCCGCCATGTTGAAATTTTTTTAGTAATGTTACACTAAAACATAGTATTAATGTACCCATTACCACCCTATACCAAATTTCAAATCTCTAATTTGTTCCGTTAAAAAAAAGTAAAAGGGGGGCATTAAAGAATAGCACTGTTTAATGAAAGTTATACGAGAGGTCAAATTTTGATACCTTACGGGTTGCATTAAAACATTATGACCCTTAATTTAGCCTGTTACGTGTTTAATTCGAAAATTCCTTTTTTTTTATGCCATATGATGGTTAGACACGTGGCAATCCATAGCGCGAAAAACCCACCAATCACATTGGAACTTCTGTTTCCAGGGTCATATCTAAAAAATGGAAATAAAAAGGAAAATTAAAATCTACGGTAACCTAGGTTACCTGTCATTCTTCTATACCCTATGGCAGTGATCTAATAATCTATAATCTCTGGCAAATTCATAAAAAAGATTGTGTATACGTACGTTCAGCTACTGGTATTCGAGTATACTAGCTTTCACTATATTTTCCTTAGCCCATTTAACATTAAACTCTTTCTTTTACTTCGGCAATTTTAGAGTGTTTATAATTGGAACACTGTCATTATGACAGCTGTCGTTTTCTCACCTATTGTACAATGGTTTAACCGACACCTCATTCGTCCATTTTTGAAAATCGCGAACTTTAGACTGGTTTTAATAGACGTCATGTGTTAATGGATGTAAACCGTAAGTGGTGGAATCAATGAAATGAAAAAGTCGCGAGAGCTTGATGTTCTTGATTCGAGAGTAAATTGGCTAATCCACATTAAAAAAATCACCACGAATATATTTATATTTAATAATAATTTAATTTTAGTAAAAAATTTGAACTACAACACTGTCAAATTTCAATATAACATAGCATTAATCTAATAGTCTCTGGTAATTAAAAAAAAAAGTATTTTTGTATAAAAGAGATATTATACCTACGTTTAGCTACTGGTGTATAGTTATACTGTAAATAAAAACTTCTACTCTATATTTTCCTTTTCCCATTTAACATTAAATGTTTCCCTTTGCTTTAACAGTTTCAGGGTGTTTTGAATTAGAATAATGTCATAAGTTTTATCAGCTATTGGAAAGTGCAACTAACTTTCTAAACTTTTTTCTGACTTATTGTTTAATGGACTCTTCATTGGTTCAGAGCTCATGATTGGACTTAATAGACAGTGTGTATTAATCATACGCAAATGATGCTACATCAGCGATAAACATTAATTAAGTTGTTACACATTTTGCCAAGTTTTTAACCTTATTATTATATCAAAGTAGTATATTTCACTAGGAGTCCAGAAAATAGGCTTTTCCCGTGCGCACGTGACGTCATGCAAGCAAGGGAAACGCGTTTATGGACGTGTAATGAACGATACTTTTCATGAATTTAGCTTTTTCAAACACATAAACTAGAAAGAATATCATCACTTACTGTGTTAATTTTTGTTTGTTGGCGCCACTTGCAATTGATGGTATTTACTTACATATCTCTCAAAAGACTTCCTGGGCAATAATTCTCCGCTTATTTTCGCAGCTTCAAGTGATATTTTGTCTTCTGTAGAAATCTTTTAATACTATTTTGAATACAAATTTGAAAAACTATCACAATACAAGCATTGTTTAACGTTGCTAAGGAAAATAAACAAACCTTTGTTTGCGGTTATTACGGAACTTTACTTTCAGTAGTATATTTTATTAGAAGGCTGCTATGCCATTAGCGGACGGGAAACTTTTTCCGTGCGCTGAATAGCGATTACAGAGGTGTGTAACGAAAACATTTTTCTAGAGTTACTAATTTAGACAATTTCGCAGACAATTATGTATCATAAATTATATGAATAGTATGTTTAGCAAATTATACAGCGCTCGAAAATTTTTTGAATGTACTAAAGAGGCGGTAAAATTCTTTGTTTATAGCGGTAAATACGATATAGCGCCACTCCCGTGTGTGGACTAAAAATCGGTTAGCATCACCTTTTTTTTTTCACAATTATACTAGATCGCTGTAGTCACTTTGGAACAACAAATATTCGATTTATTGTAGAAAAATTGGCCTCCTAATTTGCTAAAATTTTAATCCGAATTGTATTATACAGAAGCATTTTAGGTCCGGGCAGTTTCAATCATAGTTGAGGAGCATAATGCATATTTACCTAGTCCGTGGAATTTTTTGTGAAGGGAAGGGGCGACTATGTGGAATCTCTTTAATATATGTTCCGTAATAGTGTAGTATCGGGTGTTTGCTTTTGTGACGTCATACATCCAAGATGACCGCCATACAAGACACTTATTCAATAAATTATTAATAACTCCGTTCAGAGTGCTCATACGTAAAATATGCATAGAACCTTTTTATTCTGCATAAATCAGGGAATTTAGTTCTTATCAATTTTGTCATATCTTGTTCCATTCGTGAGTTTTGATCCATTATTTATGTCACTATCGGCTTAACATAATGTTGCTATTGGTTTTTTATTATGGGATGAGAAATACTGGTTCTGCTGCTATTTACTCATAATAACTTTAATAATAACTAATAATAATACATACAATTTATAGTAAGTATATTGATATAACACATCATTTTATCACACTTTATTATTATCCTCTTTAAAGCAATGTAGGATCACTATCTGAGTCCTCTGATGAATCTTCATGTTTTGTGTGGTCATCGCAATTGTCACACATTCCTTCGTCTCCACACACACCTAGTTCAGTACACTTGAGATCGTGGTAAAGACATTTACATGGTGGAGCACACTTTCTCTTAACACAAGAGCTCCTAGTAAGCTGAAGAACTGTCTCAGGAGCACAGGGTAGCATACACATAACAGGAGCGTATTGGTCGTTTATCAATTCCCAGCCAAAGTTTAGTGGCGAAGGCAGATTAGGATAGGGCTGGTCAGCACGGCACCACTCTATGGTTTAATAACGAACTCTATCAACATATGGTATTAGTGATGCTCTTGTTGGTGGCAAGTTTTCCCCTTGAGTCTCTTTCTTTGAGAACACCCACCATCTCAGTTCTCCGATGTCTGATATTTTTATACCAGGTACATATACTTGGCATACGAACTTTTCTATTAACAGTCTATCTTCATCAAGAAATGTTTCTAAGCTTCCAAGTTTGCTTAAAGCTTCGAGAATATCATCTTCTGCTTTACTGAAGACCTTCCAAAAGGAGGTTTTTGCTTTCTTTGCCAGTGTTCCTGTGATGTCACTTCCAGATAATGCATGCAGGCCTAATAACGCTGAAGTTTTTTTTCGGCCCAAGGAATAGGTTATTTTGCCGAGATTTATCATTCTTTGATTTTGACCAACTCCAGTTACAAACATAGTGTCCAGTGGAAAGAATTTGGAAAACCACAAAGCAAGAATGAAGACAGCTATATCAGGTGAGTAAATATGAAGCTGTGTAGCACCTTGACGACAGGCGAATATGGAATGCAAAATTATTTTCGAATCTGCCTCCTCATGATTGCTTTTCAGTTCATCCGCTCCAATTCCCATTGAAGACTTTGCTATTTCCCTTCAAGAAACAAATAAACGCTTATTTCTTTCAGTTGCATACTGTATTGCTTTCTCCGATAAGTAGGCTGTTAACTCATCTTTGGTCTTAATATGAGATAATAATAACTTCATAGGAGTGTTTCCAATGAACGTTGTATCACTAATCTTGTAGTGAATGGGGTGTGTGTTGCCAGTTCTTTTCTTGCGCATAGAAGATTTCAGTGAATCTTCTCTGTATGTGTCGAAGACCAAGTGGGTTTCGTCATGACGTGATATTGTATATTCCAGTTTCCTGTTAAATTCGGTTGCAAGATCACTACAGGTTTTAACAGTAGGTGCTTTTTTCATGGCTTGTACCTCTGCCATACCATCAAGAACCGTTACTGTCAATTTATTAGATATATCTGCTACTGAACAAAGAATTGAAGTGGCATTCTGGTTTTCTAGTGGATGCAGGTTATTAGTATTGTCTCGCTCTATTTCACTGGTAGTAGCCACTTGATCTTCCAGTATTTTCATCAGTCTAGATTTATTGCCACACATTAACTGTGTACCGTCTAAGGTGAACATTGATCGTGGAACAGCAGAAAATTCGTAAGTTCCCAGTGATTCCTTTAGATTGATATCCGGTCTACTCCTTGCCACAACCAGCAATCGTGTAAAAAGTGATCGATCTGCTTTTAGCTGTACAATTGTATCTCCCACTTTTGTCGGCACACACTTGGAAGCAGTTTTACACAATTTCAATGTTACTTGCTTTATCGTCGCCCAGAAATACGTTTGGTCAGACTCAATTCGCTCAGTTTTGAAGGTGGCGTACAATTCTTTCACAAGGACTGGCATTCTTGTTGCATCAATTCGGATGTCTTCGCTAAAACAGCCTTTGTGCTGATATTGATAAGGTCGTTACCATCGTATGACATTGGGTCCGTTGAATTATTCACGGCATTGACTGTTACCACGTCAGAATATTGGCAGTCCGACTTTGATGTTGTAAGTTGGTGATGATGTAATTGACGATATTCTGTCATCCCTGTTAAATCTTTTGCTTTTTTGGCTAGCCTTGATAGTTCAGGAGCGATCAAAAAAAACCTTGCCAGTGCACTTTTCTTTTGGGTAATATTTACAAGACCTCCAGCTACCTTCATTAATTTGATATTCTAGAGCCTCGTTTGTACCCAAAGTACAAAATGGTATGCTACTCTTGTTTACTACCTAGTTCCCTTTCATAAACGCTTCCCAGATATTCGGGTTTGTCTTTTCTATCTGTCTTATATTAGCTAAATACCAAGGGATCATACTTGCATAGTTTCTTAAATCAAGAGCAAAGAAATATTTGACAAAATCTTCTAATGTAGCTCCCAATTACCAGTTCTTACAGATCGTATGTAACTCAACATAGTTCCAACCATTTCCATGTATTGGCGAGCAACTTTGAAGATTGGTTTGTGGTCTCCTTCACTATTATCAAACTGTTCCATTTTCGACAGAATGTTCAAGTTTTTTAGGGCAAAAACAGTCTGTTTGTGAACTGAATTAATATCTTTAACGTTGTTTGTCTGCAAGGCGACAATCAACTTATTGATATTAGTGTCAATTTCATCTTTTATATCTTCATGATAGGTAAGAAACAAGTCAGTATAGCATTTATATAAGACAAGTAGAGTGTTGTATGTGCTTCTACTCCTCGTCGTACATGCTTTCCTGCTAGGATTTGTGGCATAACTGCGTCACCATATAAATCACCTAAGGTGCGCTCAAGTCCTGTACCATCTACAAAGGTACCTATTCCTCTGAGCATTGCCATTATTGTATGCAATTCCCCTGGTCTCAGTATCCAATGTTTAGACAGATCTGGTTTGGCCATTGCTAAATGTAAAACTGGTTTATAAAGACCAAGGTCAAGAGTTACAACAGTTTTTGAATCTGAACCTGCTGTGGCGTTTGTCACTCTTTCCAACCTTTCCATGCACGTCAACTGTGTCGAAGTCGTTTTTGGGCTATTGTCTATGAGAGGAAGTACACAAACTCTCATTTTCTGCATTGGCTCGTTCACTAAGGATTGATATGCGGACCACGTCGGAATAAAAACATCTTTTGAGAAAATGCCAAGTCTCCCTGCAACTAGGTCTCGTGGTATGTATACGCCCTCATTTGCTTCCATACATTTAATAACTTCGCTCGCAATCTGAGTTTCCATTCTGAGGACTTTACCATACTCAATGGAAGTTCTCAAACCATGAAGAAACTGAATTAGGAATTTTCTTCTTGTTTCTGAGTGGACAGTAAGCCCCACAGCTACCTGCATTGGCATATCCCGTCCATGACGAACATTTTTATTGATCGCTGATGACACTTGGCGGGATGACATCATTTCATATATTAACATTTGGGAGACTCGCTGAGCCTTATTGGACGCCTGAGCATCTGTCTTGTTTTCACATTTTATATCCATTTGACCATCGATGCACCACTTAAAAAAATGATAAACTTGTTTCGGAATGACTTCTTCCATGTCACCTTTCTTAAGGGACCCGGTGAAAGTCCATTTCTCAAGTTTCATAACAGAATCTCGTAATATCCGAGATGCATCAGAGGATTTTCATGTCTTTGTTTAAGTCTTCATATGCATCCTCAGCAATAGCAATACTTACATCAGCTGTAGCCTTTAGCGATACGCGCTGTGGTTCGTTCACTCTCTTTGGTTTACTGAAAGCAATACCATCATTGTCGTGACGTTACCTTCATGAAGAAAGCTACTAAGGGAGGATACGAACTCGACGTCAGCTGCTCGCTGATGGATTGAAAACCTTTTAAATTTAGAATGATATTTGGGTCTTAAGACATTCACTACATATTTGTTCCAGCATTGTTTTGTGATATTTAATGTTTTTTGCATGGGCATCTCCAGGATCTGTGCAGTCACTCAAGCGTACTTTCAATATTTCACTATCAGACAATTGGACAGCTAACTAAAGACGCTCGCCACTTTGGTCTGTTGCTATACAATACAGTCTCTCTTTGCTTTTCTCTCCTTCATCACAAATGAAACAGTTATTTTTGTTATGTTTTCGACCTTAATGTGTGTGTTGGCTTGTCACTGCTGGTACTTGCTTCTAAATCATTCTTAGGTTCACATCGCTTACCTTCTTCGAAACACTTTTTACTTCGCTCCATGTTTGCCGTATGAGTTAATTTTTTGTAACATTCTTCGTGCCATTTTGCATTGTAGTCTTGTAGCTGTTGTACACTTAGATTTGCGATTCTACTACTAATATGCATATACTCTGGATCCAACCATTCTTCTCTTTGTTTCAAACACTGCAAAAGTTTTTCTAAGTTCAATGGATTAACAAGGGGTAATTTACTTTTAACTTGACACAAAATACACAGTTTATAATCTGTTGAAAGTCTGAGTTTTTTGGTGGAGGGGGAAGATTCAAATGAAGACAATTTCGGATGTTGGACGAACTTGCCATGGTTATCAAGCTTCAAACACTCTTCCACAATCTGAAATGAAAGAGAGAACAAATTGAGCCAACTGAAATATAAATGTTACGGACAAAGATGTAAAACTGGCTTTTGACAGTATTGGTCGGCTAATGAGGTAAATGCCCACTTAAGTTGGTTAGGTAGGTTATATTTACGTCATTGGCCGACCAATACTGTCAAAGGCCGGTTTTACATCTTTGTTCGTACATAAATACCACATTCAGCACGGGCAATAAATGTGGTTAGACAATATATTTATACAAATAAATATGTGTTATGGAGAAATACTGGCGTGTAAGTCGTAAATGGTGCAAGATACAACAAAATTGATAAGAACTAAATTTGTTCCCTGATTTATGCAGAATAAAAAAGGGTTCTATGCATATTTTACGTATGAGCACTCTGAACGGAGTTATTAATGATTTATTGAATAAGTGTCTTGTATAACGGCCATCTTGGATGTATGACGTCACAAAAACCAAACAGCGCAATTTGAAAGCAAACACCCGGTACTACACTATTATGTAACATATAACAAAGGATTCCCCATGGTCGCACCTTCCCTTCACAAAAAATCCCACGGAATACTTTATGCGCCAGAACTATCATATTAATAGATAATTTTACAAAACGATTTTTTTTAACTATACAGCAGCAGTTTAGGTCGGGGCAGTTTCAATCACATTAATAGATAATTTTACAACGGAACGATTTTTTAAATCGTAGCTGAAAGTAAACTAAATTTAATCGTTTATGAATATTTTGGTGACTATTTTACTTGAGCATTATTTATATTGGTTATATCATTCTTAGAGTGATTTCACTGGTTACGTTTAGATATGCAACACATGTTACACGTTTTCATTTGAAATTATAAAACAGTTAACTTTAACTTCTAATTAATTCTAATTATAATAACTAGACAAAACATCCAGTAGCAAATAATTAAGAAATTATTTATGATACAAGTGTAAAAAACTATCTACTATTGTATTGGTATTTTCGAGTTACACTGCCCGAGTTAGTGTGATAAAGTGCATTAAGAAATATAGAAAATAATTGTATCATGTTACGTGAATGTATAAACAGTAAATTTAGTGTTGTTTTTTTAGGTGAGTTTTGCTAATATTCTAATTGTTTGTTAAATACTGTAAGGAGAAATGCTTTTAATAGGAAAGACTACTGCTGTGTGGTATTTTCTAGCTGATAACTGATAACCTCTCAGTATCTGCTCTGCGTCTTATTTGAATACAGGTATTTTTTTGCAAATTTTAACGAAAAGTTTTGTTTCAGAAATGTTTCATGCTTTCGCTAGTTTCTTTATTTTTTAAATAAAAATATGTGTCCAGTAAATTATCTATTAACTTATTCAAGTACAACTTAGTGTTACATCCGCCACTTCACCTCTGTTCCTGTCCCATATTCATACTCACTACATCTTTCTCTTTCTTTTTTTTCCAAAGAAAAATGCAACAACCTTTACAAGCCTACTATTTAATGTCTTAAATAATTAATAAATCATTACAAACTGTACTATAGGTAATTCAGCGAAAAAAACGATGCACGTCATAAATTTATTTAGCTAGTTCTAACTAATTATTCATGTTACTATTTCGTATGTCAACATAACTAAAAAAAAATAGAAAGAATCTAGAACGTTGGAACTACTTAACGATTATAGACTAAAGGAAGGATAGCTCATTTCGGCCGATGTCTTTGTTGAAATGGCCGAGGGGTCTGAAAGCCATGACTTCACCATCAGTGCCCTTTTGGACGCGTCTAATTTAAAATATATGACGACATATTACTTATTATTTAAAATATGCCGTTTGACTTTTTTTGATTTTTAAAATAAAAGGTATTTTACTCTGTTTAAATGACCATTTAACCAGAAAGAAAATGAAGTTCGTAGAAGCAATATAAATGGAGTATTAAATTAATAGAGTATGTATTAGTTTTACTGCAAATCTTAACTATTTGTGATGAGGGAAGGCGGGGATTTATACTTCTACAAAAGCAAACGAACTTGTAGAACTTTAAATTGTATTAACTACTTCTTACAAAAGTTTTAAATGACTTCAAATATTTTGAAAAATTGACATTCATTTTTAAGCTGTATCAAAATAAATAAAATAAATCTTGAAAGAGATTATTTACCTACAAAGCAAAGTCTATCTTGCATCAAACAAAATAATTTTATTCGTATCTTGTGTCTTTAAACAGACAGTTGTTCTACAAAAGTTAATTCACAACCAGTCAAAAAAGCAGAAAGACTCGATATAATGCACGAGCTCTTATGGAAAACAAATGTAAACCACACGTAAACAAAACGTTCATTACCGATGGTGACGTCACAACGCTGCCGGTCCAATGCAGACGTAGTTTCAAAATGTCGTGGCACTCGCCCCTCCATGCGCATAAGATTCAAACGCGTCGAAAGTATTCGACAAATATGCTACTATTCAACTTATAAATGTAGTCATTCGCTTTATTTACTTCACGTTGTATTCGTACGTTGCCGCTTGAGTTTATTCCTTCTGTTTTATACAAAATCTGTCTTTTTCGAGACACTTTTTATTATTTCATCGTTATTTGTTGTCCAAACTGCCAAGTAAATGTTTTGAACATGAGTTAAATCCAATTGAAAAGATATGGGCTCAAATTAAAAATTATGTAGGGAGTAATAATATTACGTTTAAATTTGAAGATTGTGGAAATTAGCAGAGAATAAATTTAAATTAATTGGTCGTGAAGAATGGGAAGCTGTGTGGAAACATACAGAAAAGATTGAACAAGAATATTTAGAAAAAGAAGGTTTTATTGATGAAGTCGAAAAGCTGATTTTTACTGTAAATACAGATGAAAGTGATGAAGAAATTGATTACAGCAGTAGTGACAAAGACAGCGACAGTGACTTAGATTCTAACTAATTAAACTTCTGTAGATATTTATTTTTGTATGTTAATAAAATTACATTTTAAAGTGTTTTATCAATTTGTGATTTATTTTACATATTGGTATTAGAATTTGAAATACTTCTACAAAATGTTTTCCGATCAAACAAGGAGGGTCGCATTAAGTTTCACACTGCTGTGAAACGTAGTAGTTATTTCAACGTTTGTGTTCCGTCCTCCTATTAGAAGTATTTCAAGTTATAATATTATAATCACATTGAGAAACTTCATGCAAGTTTTTATAGTACACATTTACACCTACTATTACTTAATCTAAGAATTATCGAACAAATAATGTTTCACATTTTCTAGTCGGCACAATAAACTAATAGTGTGAACTGAATAAATACTTGTCGTATTTGTAATAACACTTTCTGACACATATTTTAATGTAGTGACTCTAATTGATTGATTCCTGTTGTTGGTTCTTAAAAATTTAAATATTGAGACCTGCGATCAACGGTGAGTTTTAAAAATTTACCTATTCGATGATTGCTAAGATTAACAACCAAAAATCTTATCAGAAGTTATTCTTATTTTCTGTCTATCTATTGAGTGTAATTAAAAGTTTATAAAACGTTGAACTTCATTTTTGCAAATCCTTGATAAAAACAGCTGATGTTGAACAGGTTAGATTATGTTTACTAACTAAAAAAAATATTTTAATGCAAATATGAAATAGGTAATCCAATACATACCTAAATTGAAATTGTTACAAATAAAAATGTATTCAGTTACGATATCAATCGTTAAAAAGTGGATAATTACTAAATTTATTCATTTGCCGTATATTTTTAAGATGGCATTTTTGCTACCGAAGTTTCCCGATTATAACATCGTTTAAGTTTTTCAAATTGTAGAAAAACGCGCCGCGCATCTCGAGTGCCACGACGTTTTGTAACTAATCTATGTTAAAGGCAAATGAGCTGTAGTCTATAGTCGTTGGAAACTACTTACTTAAATTAATGACGTGCATCGGTTTTTTCGCTGGATTACCTATAGTATTAAAAATTCATTTGTATTCATTGCTGAACTGGTTTCAATGTTATTAGAATTCCTTTTGATTTATTAGTTTATTTAAACATGAAAATCTACAAAGTTAGTTTAAAAAGTATTGTTTAAAGTTTTATTTAGATTCAATGCGTATTAAATTTCAAAAAGTTTTTTCCCGACCACATTAAAACATGTTCCCTGTTATACAGGGCGAGGGAAAAAAATGCTTATTTTCAACTAAACATTACTTGGCTTATTTAAACAGAATACCCTGTATATTTTTACACCGTTCGAAAGCTGAGTTCTTTAGCTTTTTAAAAATGTCAACATGTGTATCAAATTTTTACAAACAAAGAAGATACGCAAATTTTTGTGAGTGCGTGCATACTCAATATCAATATCCCAACCACAACAAATTTTAAACTGGAACACTGACTAAAGCAAGTTAGAAAAGCAGAGTTTTTGGTAGTAGCTTTTTAATCTTCTAAAATTATTTCTGCATTTTTTTAAATTTTCTACACTTGCAGGATGGTGGAGAACATTTATGGTTGTTTAATTTTCTACATATATACGCATGTAATTTAATTAAGATAATCACATTAACGTCGGATTGTGATCGAAAAAATTTAAGAAATTTTGGCGCTTAAACAGGTTTTCTGTCAAAATACACATTCATTAATATTTGAAAAGTTTTTGCCTTGTATGGAGTTAATTTTAAAACTCTTTAAGCATATTTTTATTACCTTCCAACCTACATATACATATGTAGGTATAGAAGGTTATGTAATCGAATTTTTTTCACTATCACTAAATCGACTTATTAGCTCATTTTACAGCTTTTGGCCAAGTTTCGCCACGATCGGCCATCATGTCTGGAAGTCGGTGTGTGTGTCTTTGTGAATGTATGTTAGTATCCACGATAACTGCAGAACTAAAATACCTATGTGCTTAAAATTTTGTATTTAAGCTTGTTTTCATTTGGCTTAGAGCTGATTAGATTTTGGGACAAATCTAGCGGCGGAGAGGGGAGTTTATTAGGCGCAGCTTTTAATGTTTATCAAATATTTCTAAATCAGTTGCATATTTCAAAGATATAAAAATACCTAGGTATAGACCTTAAACATATCGATTAATTATGTTCTATGCAATTTTTTGATATGACGCGTAATTTAGCGGCAAAAATTCCTAAGGTAGAATTTAAGTGTTAGTTCAAATTTTTTATTATGTGAATAACGATTAATTTTATAAGAAAAAGTATAAACGTATTTTTTAAAGAAAATTTAATTTTACATAAATTTTCTTTTTAAAGTTTTTTAATGAAAGCGAAATAAATGTAAAAATTAAATAAATATGATTGAAAATGCTGAAGCTGTGGTATCGATATTTTTATAGAAGCGGGCGACTTTGGAATTTTTTTTTTACATTAACATGTATTTATGTCTATTAATCTCTATCTAACATGAAGTTAAACGATATTCTGACATAGATTTTGGTTTTTGTTTTGTTGCCTGTTTTCGTTATGAACGTATAAAAAAGAGGTTGCATAGTTATCTAAAAAAATTTAAATTAAAATTATTTCATTTCTTTTAATTTAAGTTAGCATCTAGATGTTTATTAACCTTCGTCTGTCATGAAGTTTTAAACGCCTGTTTGATATAGATTATTGTTTTTGCGTTTACAATGTTGCCTATTTTCGTAATGAACTTCTTATAAAAGTGGTTGCATAATTATCCTAAAAAATGTTATTAAAATTATTTAATTTTTAATTTCCATTGCGTTGGTTGGAAAGTTGTGTGGTGTTCCTCACCTGATATTTACATATTCTTAGATAATGAAAGGAGATTAATCAAAGCTGCTGTGAAAATCATGTGTTTATTAAGTTATCTGTCCAGTGAGTTTGTTTGATGTTAATCTAAACAGTTATTTTGCAATAATGATTTACACAAATCAACAAAAACTGGTGCAATATTATTATTTACAAAAACTTCTTCTATAACAACCACAAGAAGAAGATTCCTATTACGCTTTTAAAAACGTCCTCTGTCTATAAATTCCATATTAAAATTGTATCTCGATCGTCTCTTAACTATAAATGAAATCTTAACTGAAAATAATAATCAAATTTCTATTAGGAAAATAACAAATTTAATAAAAATGTATGTAAAAGTGAAGTACAAAGATGTTTGAAAATTTTAAGATGAACTCCTTACAAGACACAAAAGTTTCAAAAAATTAAAGAGAGAGACTTTGGGAAAAAGCTATTTATGTGTGAAACTTTATGACAGAACCTGATGTTAATATGATTATTTCTCGTAAGGCCAGTTTTCATTTAAATGGAAAAGTAAACAAACATAACTGCCGTATCTGGGGTCGTGAGAAGTCTAGAACTTTTAACGAATATGAGCGAGATACTCCAAAAGTAAATATTTGGTGTGCTGTTTCCAAAAGGAAAATTTATAGCCTTTCTTCTTTATTGAAAAACAGTATATACAGATATGCTATAAAACTTTTTTTACCCACAACTGCAACAAGAAGGTATCATGCGGGAGGTATATTGTTCGTTAGTAGCAAGAGAATCTGTGAGTAGTGTATTTGGGGCCAAATGGATAAGAACCCTGAATTGTCTGTACCTGATCTTTTTTTGATGGAGTTATATTAAGGATAGGTGTTATAAATAACCCTATTCCTCAAAACATTAATGAGTTAAAAAATAACATCAAAAATGTTATCGATGCTACAATAGTTATTTGTTTCATTAGTACAAAAAATGTCAATTTTCGGGGCGAGGAAGATAGTTGCTGGACGACTTTTGCCTTTATATTCAGTCATTGATTAGCAGTTCACTACTTGTTTGAGAACCCCTTATTTATGTCGCTATCAGTAACGGACATTTCTATTTTATACAAAATATGTGTTATTCTACACTTTAGTGAAATAAAAAACTTACCGTGTAGTGTATAATTCATATTCATTGAATTCTACCGCTATAAATTTGATTCAAATGTGACACATGTAAGTGAAATAACGTAATGATAGATGGTGCCACCGGCGAATGCAAATATCGATTTCTGTTCATAGGAGATATTTACTCAAAACATTTAAATAACCTTTACTTGCTTAAAACGAAAATTATATCGAATATCAATACTTATTTATGACTCAAAAGGTTGTTTGGGACGAAAATGAGAAAGTTTTGAGATTGTATTTATTGAAGTGATAACATTCCGTGAACGTCATTCACAGAAAGTTAATGTAAGGTCAAGGTCAAATTATTTTTTGTACTAGGACAAAGAAAAAGTAAATTACTTTTTGTACTGTTGCCATAGACACCGAGGAATCCCGAAATCGGACACTTTTGGTACCAAATTCTGTCCCAATATTGCGTCTTATTTACGTAGATAGAGAAAAAATTCTTTTTTGAACTTACAAGTTAGATTTAGAAAGTGCATATACTAATTAGACGGCCACATTCAACAATTTCTATAAAATTTAGTTGCCATATTTTCTTTCTTAATGGTTAAATTAGCAGTAAACGCAAATTTTTTTAAAGATTTTGGTAACTTCTACTTATTTCAGTGCACAAATGACAAAAAAATTAAAAATGTACAAAAATTGAAAAGCTACTGGCGATATCGAAACTAATGAGGGTGCACTCACGCACTCACAAAAATTCGCTTACCTTCTTGATTTGTAGAGATTAAATTATAGATGTTGACGTTTTTAAAAAGTTAAAGAATTCAGCTTTCGAATGGTGTAAGAATATACAGGGTGTTCTATATAAATAAATCAAGTAATTTTTAGTTGGAAATAGGCAATTTTGTCCCTCGCCCTGTATAACTGGGAAAAATGTTTAATGTGATTGGGAAAACTCTTTTCGAAATTTGAAACTCATTGGTTAAAACCGCACATTTCTATCTTTTTTCTGTTAATCAATAATCACGTTTAAAATGTGTCAAATACAACTGGGACACGCTGGATTACTAGGTAGTTTTCCACTAAGTAAACTGTTTTCTTATTTACTACAAAATCTGGTTTGTATGGATTGTTCAACCAATATTTCCTATTGTTATCAACTACTAGACCCGTTCCTAATTGAATTTCAAATTTATTTAGTCAGAATGACCGTCTTTACCATGACCGTTCTCAATCGCATTACAAGTTTGTTATAATTTTCAAGGTGGCGTTGGTAACTTTCTTTGATAACCGACTTTTATTTTAATGCAAATTCAAGAACAAAACAATCGCTAAGTGATTTATCTTGACTTGACTGACAATAATGTCACTATTACTCAAATTAATTGCCTGCCTTACTTTGACTTTCAGGGCAATAATTAAAACATTAGAATTTATTTACAAGGCTGATATTTAATTACTGGCAAACCTCAGATCTGTTTAAACAAAGTGACCGTCTAGTAGTAGGTACGTTGTGCTATCTAAATTAGATACGCTGGATGAGGTAAGTGTTGTGCAGCGGTGGTTCAGCCCGTTAATATACTATTTTGGAAAGAACCACCAATCAAACCCATTCTTCATAAATAAGTAATTGCACAACTACATTAATAAATCAAAGAACACAAAAAAAACAATGAAAGGGTTAAATATATAACAAAACACCATTAAATTAGGTTAAAGTGCGTACAACATTATAAAATTAAGAAAAAATTAATAAAAAACAGTTTTGTTACATAGAAACACAATAATAAAAAAACACATGTAGTAACACGTACAATTGGGTCATAAATAATCAAAATAGAAATCATAATAAAAATCGTGACACCAAACATGTGGCCCTTTAAAAACCAACCATGCAGGTAAAGGCAAGGACGAAAGAAAACAGACAAGGTATTTGCACGTACCAAATTGTTTAGTGACCACTAAGCACAGACTACATAAATCAAATTACAATAAAGCAGATACCAAGATAAATCAGCTCGCAGGCAAATAATTCTACTTAAACAAACTGATAAAAAAAACTCATTAGAACAAAGCCTTACAAGGGTAAGTTATAAATAAATCACTAACATCGTGACCGATATATAAGTTTCAGTGCGTTAAAAAAATACTGTGCTCCTCTCTCAGGTTACACATTCATCTGTACAACAAATAAAAACAATAGAAATACAAATTCGAGGTGTTTAATGGTCTGGCCTGGGAGTATGTACCTACTGGCAATTGCCTTTTACAATTAATAACCAGCGGTATCATGTACCCATTCACCAGCCACCTCTACACAAATATAAATATAACCAACAACCAACAATGCTAATTCGCACAAATACCAGAGTGAGAGGGCCCTGTACTGTCTTTTTATTTTAGCAGATTTCAGCTTAATGAGGACGCGTACGAATAAGATACCTTTGCAAGACAATGTTTGGTTCTTTTAATACGTTACATAGGCTGGTAAAATGATTGGCTGCGAGCTTTCAGTTATATAAAAATACATACTTACACTAAAATAAATATTCCCTTAATTGATCACAGGCACAAAGCGTTAACATACGCGGTTTAACCTCGAAAGAAAAGACAACTTAGTGTTGGCGGATTCAAAAGAAAAATGTACACGCAAGAATTATTTTAAAGACAAACTGTTTACAATGAAGGTATTTAATTATCCCCAAAAATCGATCTGACTCGGTTGACACTAACTGTAACTACTCTTCCCCCGATAACCTATCCAACTTCACTCCCGCAAGCAACCCCCATCTTCATCTTTCAAAAGTAATATAAAAACAAGAAACATTAATTTCCGTTGGAACAGTTTCATATTAATTATTTCACGACATCTTAATTTTAAAAATATGCATTCGCCCGTAACAACACTACATTTCTCTCTCGATGTTTCAAGTAACAAACCAAGGTATATTTGATCGCGGCCCGTTCAGCCGTGATTAATTGATATTTTTACATCAAAAGCGCGCATAAGAAATTACAATGATTCGTTACGCCCCTTCAGTAAAACATATTTAAGCGTGCACCTGCTACTCACCCCCAACATGGGTTTTACAACCCTAGACAAATATCAGTTACAACATTCCTTACATAAAAATATATAAATAAAATATTTTCAAAACATTAGCAAATTACGACGTATTATCAAGGTATTCAAAATCCACTAATTATCTTTTCTATCGTGGTAACAATGGCGATTTGACAAACGCTTATTACAATAATAAAATTTTCGCGGTCCGCTACCTACATTAATATTTTTCTAATGTTCTCAATTTCTCTGTTTTGTTAATGGTATAAAACATGCATTACACATAGACACGATCTTCAGAAACCCTCGACAAATTTGTATCTTTTTTTAATATTCCGAACACTGGTTTTCCAAAAATTATGTAGCAAATAAGATCGCAAATTATTTCAATAATATTTTGAAAGATATATTCAAACTGGACTTGTAGATCTCACTACATGTTTCTTATTATTCTTAATAATAATAAAATTCTTATAATCATATTTAATTATATAACCTTGCAGTAAAATAACGACACAAACAACTGCGATTACTATTTTAGTAGTCTTATTTCAGTCCTATTTTATTATTATTATTCTTGAAAAACTGCATGTTTGTATTTTTGTTAAAATAAAAAAAATTTCAACTATTCTTAAACTAAAAACTTTTTTTTCTTAATAAAATTTCCAATATGGTGAAAATCACCTTCACCAAACGGGCCAACAGAAAATTCAGACAGTGTTTATCCCAATAATTTATTTTAATCATGTTCTCTTTAATCTTAGCGAGACCGAGCTTAATCAATCCTCTTAAAAGGTCCTTAGTAGGTATTTAAGATGGTGAAAATGAAGCTTGATCAATTTACATCGGAATAGTCCAACTTGATCTTGGCCAAGCAATTGGTGACGCCACGGAGAAAATAGTATCGCGGCTCCGGTGTTATTTCTCTCTTGTGTCACTTCGATGCAGTCGAATAGCTCAGATACCCCACACTTACGGTTCAGTGCAGTAACTTCGTTGTAGTTGAGTAGCTCCAATGGAGTGTCGTGGCTTCGATGTAGTTCAGTCGGTAGTCGTTCGAACATAGTATAATAACTTCAAAGCCGGTCTCTTGGTGTATCGCAAATCAACGTCGCTGCGATGCAATCTAGTAACTTTCGAAGTTTAAATGTTTTAATATTTTGGGTTGTTGTTAATGATTGTCCACACAGAGATGTTGAAATTACTGAACAAAAATTCTTCCCACCATCATGGCTAGGATTTTGTTCCAATTTATTTGTCAATGTGCCAAAGTTTGTAAGCTGTTATTTCCTTACCATACACAAAATGCATCAAGCATTTATTCAATTGAATCATTAATCATTTTGTAGTTAGTTTTATATTTTTCAGAGAGATTGTTACGGAAAAGCTGAAGCGATCTTCCGAAAGCTTCTCTCCCTTTCATTATCTACGCCACTGGTCTAGTACAAAACGATTTATAATACTTGAAAATATCTAAACGCTGAATTCTGTCAACAGTCTAAACATGCTTTTGCGGAATGGTGGGATGAGATTTATTCCTAAATACTGTGCAAAGGTTGGAGCATTTTGAGAACGCCACCTACCTTTTCCGTGACTTAAGAAATAGAGATTTCTATATTACGTTTGTTTTATGTCACCAAAAAATAGGTGCAAGATTTCAAACTTTTATCTTCTTCCTTTTGAAAGAGTAAACGACTATCATTCTAATTAAAATACTTACCTTTTGGGTTCTAATCGTGTAACTTTATATTTTTTACAAATTTAAACGTTTCGATAACAATTACAGTTATCCTCGTCAATAAATGACAACACTTTCAATTGGTTTGTTTAGCATCTTAATTAATTCTTTAAAAGTGATATCATTTGCTGATGACGACAGTTGCAATTGTTATCGATACCTTTAAATTTATGAAAAAAATGTACATAAACATACATTATTATAACTCAAAAATTAAATATTTTTATATCCTTTACTTAAAAATTTTAACTTTCTTATATTTTCTTGTGTTGCTAATTAGTGGTAAATTATTATAGACGTTTATTTTGTAGGTATTGATAGCGTACTAAGGAAGCAAAACAGTTTTTTTTTTATATTACTGGTTTATGACTTGCTGATATTTATTACTAATAATGTATTGTAATAGTGCATTCAGAGAAGGAAAGACAAGAAAACCTTACCATTTATGTGTATTCATCATGAAAAGCAATGAATTTTAATTACAAACATAAATATAATTTCATTCACACGGCCGATAGTAAATATAGAAAAAGTTACCCCAAACGTGAATTCCTTAATTAATATCAATAAAATTGCGTTTTTATACGTTCGTATATATGAAAGGAAAATGCGGTAGCGTGCAAACTTTTTTCTACTATTTAATATTCCTCATATATAGAAGTATTACGGTTAGTTTTCCTTATTCTCACGTTAACCATCTCATACTGCAATGCATTGGAAACACGCTATAACGGACCTTTTAACTAATAATACAACCGCACCTTTTTTTTAGATTTATATAAATAATTTTTTTTAATTTTATTTACAGAACAACATTATGTAGCAGCTGATTCCAATAGTTCGTCAACTACAAAGTCTTTTGTTCCTTGCAAAGTGTGTGGAGATAAAGCATCTGGGTACCATTACGGGGTAACGTCTTGTGAAGGTTGTAAGGTTGGTAGTATTGATTTTCTACAAACACATTAATTTCAATCTTGATATTGTAATAAGTAAATATTAGTTTTTGTTAGTAGTATATAATTCATTTTTATGCAGAATAGCGTTATATGGAAATAAATCAGGCTGTTCATTTTAGTGATTTCGGTATAGTCATGTTGGTGTTATTTCACATTAAAATAGCTGCCTAACTTTTCTTTTAATACCTAAATGAATTATATGTTAAGAGAAGTTTTATTTTACGATTTAATTATCTTTTTCTTTAATATTGAAAATATTAAAATTAGCTTTAGATATCCGTATACAAAAACTTTCACAAAGATAAATTTCCTAAAAGTCCTAGGTAATCTTTTCATGTGCGAAACTTTTTGTCGTACATGGAAAGCTTGCTCAAAACAAATTCTTTTCTTGTTTCTACATTTTACACAATTATGAGATCAATCGGCTTATAATTATATAAATTATAAAAGGGTTGTATCTAGTACACTGATTAATATAAAACGATAACACGTTTTATTTAATACTTTGTCATTTCTCCTAAATTGTGTAGGTACATAAAGGAGTAATTTTCATAAATTGCTTTCAGGGGTTCTTTCGTCGTAGTATTCAGAAACAAATTGAGTACCGGTGCCTCCGCGACGGCAAATGTCTAGTAATCCGTCTGAATAGAAATCGATGTCAATATTGTCGTTTTAAGAAATGTTTAGCTGTCGGCATGTCTAGGGATTGTAAGTAAAATCTTTGTAAAACGCATATATAATCGATTCATGTTTTTCAACTTATTTCAGCCGTAAGATACGGCCGAGTGCCGAAACGTTCAAGAGAACGTAGTACAGATGAAATTTCAAGAGTTACAACAACAGATGCGGATCAGTCTGATAATGAAACTAAGCAATTAGCTGTTTATGATATTATATTAACAGTGTCACAAGCTCATCATGCGAATTGTGGATTTACAGAAGAGCATACGAGACATTTAGTAAGAAAACCATTAACACTTCCTCCCTCAACAAGTTCAGAAGATAATGAAGTAGCAACTTCGACAGCAGAATCATTGGAACAGCAGAAATGTTGGTTGTGGCAACAATTTGCTTCGAATGTTACCCCCTGTGTTCAAAGGGTTGTAGAATTTGCTAAGAGAGTACCGGGTTTTTGTGATCTAGGACAAGACGACCAATTGATATTAATTAAAATAGGTTTTTTCGAAATATGGCTTAGTCACGTGTCTAGGTTAACGTCAAATACTTCGATGATGTTTGATAATGGAATTATGGTAACAAGACAACAATTAGAAATTATGTACGATGTAAGGGGCAATGTTCCCGATTAAAGATCATGTTGTCTAATTTTATTTATCTTTTGCAGGTTGATTTTGTAGCATCTATTATACATTTTACGAACACGTTTAATGCGTTGGCGTTGAATGATACTGAACTAGGGCTTTTTTCTGCTGTTGTTTTATTAACGGCAGATAGACCAGGAATTACGGATGTTAAAACAATTGAGCACCATCAAGATAAGCTTGTAGAAGCTTTAAAAGTACAAGTAAGTATAAGTACCAACACTCAAAACATTTCTTCTGCTTTACTTAATTTTAGCGAGAAGTAAACCACTACATTTTTTTTGTATTGTTACTTATTACATTTAGTTTTCTTTTTAAGAATATTTTATTAAAGTTTCTTATACCGTTCTTACCTTATACTTTTTATCATATAACAGGTGATTCATTTAGAGGTACTTTTTGTGGTGGGGATTTAATGACAGATCGCGCATGCGTCATGTCAACTGGCGTGGCATTGTTCAGTTGTTTCACATTTCATAATGGAAAGACTTAGCCCGGCACAGCGTCTACAAATTATTCAGCTGTATTACGAAAATGGGTATTAGAGCAACTTATGGTCCACATAATCGGCCTACCGAACGCACAATTTGCTATACCATCGGTATGTTTGAAACCCAATTTTCATTATTGGATAATAGGCGACCAAATAGACCACACCCGGCACGTAGTGAAAGAAATATAGCGGTGGCAGCGGAGAGTGTACGCGAAAACCGTGAATAATCGATTCGTTGGTTTAAAAGCATACAAAATTCAACTAGTGCAAGAACTGAAGGCGACCTTTTCCGAATCGTTTCCGTTTCAGTCGTTGGGCTCTTGATAAGCTTGCAGAAAATCCACTGTTTTTGACAAAAATTTTGTTCACCGATGAGGCCCATTTCTGCCTTAATGAGCACGTGAATAAACAAAATGATCGTATTTGGGGTGATGAGCAACCCGAAGAGCTTCAAGAGCTGCCATTACATCCAAACAAAACAACTGTTTGATGTGGCTTATGGGCCGGTGGAATAATTGGTCCATATTTCTTCATAATAGAGGCCGGCAAGAGTGTTACTGTGCATGGCTGTACATGGTGGCGCCACTCGCCATATAATCCGTGAAACTATGGCTTTACTGCGAGAACGATTCTGCGAACAGTTATTTCACGTTTCGGGCCAGTGAGTTGACCGCCTAGATCATGTCACATGACACCTCTAGACTTTTTCCTTTGTGGCTAAGTACAGTTCAAAGTGTACATGGATAAGCCCGCTACGATTGAGGCATTGGATGCCAATATTACTCGAGTCATTGGCCAAATACCACTCGAAATGCTCGAACGCGTCATTGAAAATTGGAACTTCAGAACGGACCATTATAACTGTAGGTACGGCCAACATTTGAAAGAAATTATCTTTAAAAAATAAGTATAAAGAATGGTTCTTTTGTGTGATAATAAAGATTATGAAATAAAATTGGTTTTTTTCATTGTTTTCTATTTTTGAAAAAATTACCTCTAAACGAAACACCCATTAATTGTGTCCGTAACTGTTAATTTTTGTAATATTTACTTATGTGGAAAGTGATGTATTGATGTGCGTACTTTATCATTCTACCTATATGGATTCGTATAATGTTGTTTCAAAGTACAAATTGCAGTAACATTAAGTACTGTTTGTGACATTACTAAAAAAAGCTCTTTGATTAGAAATAATGGACAATTGTGAGCGTCTTTTTCGGTTTATAACATAATTCTCAGAGTTGAACTACTTTTTTTTCAGAAAGAGCTGAACCTTTTTCTGTTGTATAGCGTTAGACCTAAAGAAAAACTAATCAAATTGATTATGTCAAGTTATGTAGAAAGTATGTAAATCTGCGAAAAGCGGACACCAATCATTTACGTTTTTTTTTGTTCACTGTGAAGATGGTAAACCACCCACCTGATTTGAAAAAAATGCATTGGGTAAAGTGCCACAAACGATTATTACCTTTCTTCTCTGTTGTTTTCTTTAGTAACAAAAGACCATTACTGAAAATATTTTCTAACATAGTGACGAAACACATGTTCCTAGATCTCCATCGTCAGTTTCAAACACTTTCACTCAGAGATCGGCTTACTTTATTCGTTTATGTAAGTTCGTTAATTGCAATAGCCTAGGTACATTGTAAAGCAACCATTAATAAATGTAGATCTCCGTAAATTTGAGACTGTTAAGGTATGGATGAACAAGTGTAGGTCCTTAGTAGCCCTAATACGCAAAGCACGAAAAAACAGTTCGAAAAAGGCTAGTCACGTAATACAGGAATTATACCGAAAAATAGGCCCAAACCCCAGAAAAATTAATTCACAACATCTGATGACTGATTTCTGTTTTTAAGACATTTCCTTATCACCGGAAAGAAAGTCCCCAAAAATCCCCGCATTGGGAAATTTACAGAAGCCAATGGAAATATTACAATTTTAATGTAACCTACTAGAAAGTGACATTTGCGTTCACGGCCCCAAGGGCGCACTGACAAACACATACATTTCAAGTTGGTGCACTTCCGTTAGAAGCCCACGACACCCCATCGTGCGCGTGAGCCGCCTTAATCCGGGCGGCTTTGGACAAGAGTCTGGAGAGCAGACAGACGGAGCTCCAAAAATTACCGAAGCAGTGTTTTTTTTTCTTAAAACAGACAATATCCAACTCAGAGCCGAATGAAAAATTTCAAGTCTCTTCTTTTCAACCGATTATAAAAGAAAAACAAACAAGAAAATTATAACCCTAGTGTAGTTTTGATGTGTAAAAATGGAGCGTTGTATTCTCCCGACGTATAACAGAAGGAAAGTGTGCCATAGTGACGCAAGGTTTAGCTGCACTGCGGAGAGTTAGCTTATTGAAGAAAGACGGGGTATTAACACTTTTGGAAAGCTGCGACTGTGACTGTATGTATCATGCAGAAAGCGGTACACCATAAACCAGGACATACTACTAAATGAGGTGAGTAATAATATAAACATAGTGTGGTAGGAAAGTATTGTTGTCTGGTTAAAGGGACGTTTTAACCTCAAACGCCATTCTTTGTATTGCGTGTGTGCATTTTATTGCAGCAGAAGGAAAATATAACACCTTTGAAACGACGTTCATCCGCACCTCTCTTTGAAAAAGTGTCCAATGGTTGTATTGTGGTGGATTACTAGAACAGGCGTTTGGAGACAAAACTCCTCCCAAACAAAGGAAACGGATTTGCACAGTTCAGAAACTGACAACCAGAAAATATTGTTTCTAAGGCAGTTGCTGTGGGTCGAGAGTGTGGTAATGCTGTGAATCTCAGAACTGCTGGAGAACTGGACCCACTTGGGTAGTTGTACTACTACTTAGATTGCTACAGAAAGCACAAGTTTGATTCCCCGCGTCCTGGTCGGCCTGTCGACACGGTAAAGCAGTCCGCTTTGTGATGAACTTGATTCAGATTCGGACTGCCAATTTTAGAGCTACTAGATCGCCTAATCAATTTGACGGACGAAACATCTGGCTATACTACTCAGTACCTGAAAGAGAAATTAAAATTGAAGTATTTTGGAGGGGAGCGTTTTCTGCTACAGTGGAACAGCTGAGAAGTTTTGTTCATGATGCATGACACGTGTTCAGGAAGTCGGGTCAAGACGACAGAAGACGTATTGTAGAAGCAACAGCAAAGATTATTAGAGAAGATATAAGAAAATGTGGATTTGATAGACTAAACTGCATACTAAATAGAGATCTTGACGAGGAGCACGTTGACCCTAAGTCCTTGAGAGTTCTTCTCGAACGGATAATCAAATCTGAAACCGATTCCCACCAATGCAAGAGAACACGGGACACACTCGCCCAAGCAATAATGCAAGCCTGCCGCCCATGATCCTACATTTCTCCCATTTTGATGCACGTGGGCATATACCTACACCAGAAAGCGGGCTGCCGACTCCTAATTAACCTGCTGCACAGCCTGGCCTTATGCACAAGCTGCACCAAATCCAGGCGATTTATTGCATCTCTCCTCGCCTCGGACAAAGCAGATCATCTACCGCAGGCAGCCTTTGAACAGAATTCTTTCAATAATGCGACTATAATGTGTTGACTACAACAGGCCATGGCACTTTTCATTTATTTTGCCCCGTTTTTTAGCCATTTCTGTTCTTTTCGCTGTTTTGTAAAAATTGTCATTTCCGGATTGAAAAAAAATTTTTTCTTCAAAGAAATACGTTTGAACCATGATTAGATGACCCCTTCGGGCCGTGAACGCTAATGTCACTTGCTAATAGGTTACATTAGAATTATAATATTTTCATTGATTCCTGTAAATTTTCCAATGCGGGCATTTTGCGTACGTTATTTCCGGTGATAAGGCACCTTCTTAGAAACCGAAATCAGTCCTCAGATGTTATGAATTAATTTTTTTGGCCCCAAAAGCTATACATCCTGTACTAATATGTGTTTCGCGTTTTAAATTTATAGCGAAACATATTTTACGGTTGTCGGAATGACGTTGCACTACAACCTATTTCATATTACAACAAGCATACCGGCCGTTTTCAGAGTAATTTTGTTTTCATCTACTGCATCTCTCTTAGAACTTCATTGTTAATTTAGTTCATCTTGCTAAGTGTAATTCTTTAGTCCTTAAAATAGAGATCAAATCGCCACGTTATATACCGGAGGTACAAAAGGAGAAAAAGTTACTTTAGTTTGCGGAATGCAAATAGAAAAATACACAAAACACTTAATTAGATACAGATCACGTACTACTTTTAGGTAAAAATACTTATCTTTTTGGATTCAAATCGTGTAGTTTATATTTATATGTTACTATTAGAATCTTGAACTTTTCGATGGCAATTACGACTACTGTCCTCAGCAAAAGCAAGCGTTTTAACAAATGTTAATGTCAACAAGGTTTCTAAAATACAAAAACGCAAAGAATAAGTCTGCGATACTAATTATATGAAATCAAAAGTCAGCTATTGAAGATTATTTTTAGTTAACCCAAATAATGGATTAAATATTATTTAACTGACATTCATAACACTATCTAGGGATGAAAGCTACGAAGGAAAAAATACAATATTCAAAAACCAAATTTTCATATATAAGTGGTAAAAGTATTCAGAATTAAAAAAATTGGACATTCCAAACAATACAAATATTAATAGAAACTACACGATTTGAACGCAATTAAGTTAACGAAAATCGTGAAGGCTTACATTTTCGTGCAGTTTGGCATAGTTTCAACAAACGTTTAACATAAACTTTAATACGACACTAATTACACTAGAAGGGTGTTACAGGCAAAATAGTCTCCAATACCAGTCACATGATAAACGGCATTGTATCAGTTAGCTGCAGTTGTGTGTTCGTAGGTTCTTATAAGAGTCCACACATGTATTAAAAACGCATAATTCTCTACCCGAGAGCAGCACCGTTAGAGTTTGTAATACTCGAAATTAGTTCTTGATATTATTGAATGGAACTAGAAAATTAATATTTGGCTACCTACAGTATATAATATTAGGAAGTTTTACAGAAAAGTAGCCATTCTGAATAAACTCGTATGTTAAAAAGTCAGCTATCTTCTCTATTTTTTTTATCACGAAAACGTTAGTGGAGGATATCTTTAAACTTGAATAAACATTCAAACATCATATCTAATTTTCTGGTAATGTTCTAATAACTTATGCGCATTTTAAGTTCGTGAAAACCAAATAACCTTATACGTGGGTCTAATGTTTATTTTTTCAGCAAATGACATTAATACAACAATTAACTTGAAATACATAAACAAATCTTAATTTATTACGAAGTATTACGATATCTAAACAATTCAATTTGGATAAATAATGGCACTAGAACAGAAATAAGATTTAAAATACACTCACTACAACTCATCAAATAACAGAATATATAAGAGGTGATTAATCTAGAATGTGCGACTTACAAGAAATCAATAAATGGACACTAAAACATATGTCAGATTATATACCCAAAATGACAGACGTCTGTTCTCAATTTGTCGGTAGTGTGATATTAACTGATGCGAACTGAAAGACAGGAAGCTCTCTCAATGATATAACCAAAGAATATGTATTTACATTACATATTCTTTGATATAACCGAGGAGTATATATAGTATTATATATATATATATATATATATATATATATATATATATATATATATATATATATATATATATACTCCTTGATATAACGTTGCTATTAATTCTTTGCTAGTCCGTAAATAGTACCCGAAATGCGTACTACATTTCACAGCACTAAAAATTTAATTGTTAACGTAATTATTACAAAAAGTATTAAATATTTAAATTCTAAATTCTAAAATTAAGTAGTTGTGAACAGAACTAAGTGATATATTAGTCATTAATAAGTTTACTTAAATCCAAAGGTAATTCGGAATAATTTAATTATCCTTTCGTTTAGACTAAAAACGTCAAATACGAAGACACCAAGCTGCGCGAAAAAAAATCACGTGACGGTGTACTATTCAACCTTACGTTTTGTACCTAACCTCTTAATTATGATGTTTATATTTTATAATTAGGACAATTTAAACAAAAAAAAACATTTATTTAATTGTGAAAAGTGAAATGTAAGGTTATGTTACTTGTTCATAAATTTACTCGGAAATGTGGTAATTCGCATTTTAATTATTAACCACAGTTCTAAGGGTAAATAATTCGTGTCTAAACAGTTTTATACTGCGATTGTTATAAATAGGTGTAATAGAGGGGGTAGAGTTTTATCGAATTCAAATATTAGATAGTATGCAAGTTCAAATAAAGTTCAAGAAGTTATATAATTTGTTATGAGGAAAATATAGTATACGAATATAAACAGATGGTTTTTATACAACAAAACAGGTTTTATGGGATTTGCACAATGATGTTGTATTCATAAAAGCATTGAGTTATGGCAGTAGCATGTTAAAAAGGTCAACATGATACATATTAGTGTGTTAAAGATAAATAAGAAATTTCACATGTAGATCAATATAATTAAGCAATTAAACACATAACAGATATTGATTACATGAAGTACAATAATCCTAATGTGTAGAACATGTATAATAATTGGTACAATGCATAAAAACTCTGCATACTATAAAAAGGGTTATGGTACGAAGACGTTATGTTGGTAGATCATAGACTAAGTGTTTAAAAAGTGCTTAAGAAGTTAAAGTGCCTTAAAAACATATCTAAGAACATGAACTACACGTGTGCAATGTGAAATTAACAATATAAATACAATAAAATATTACACAATTACTCTACACTTATTTCTTCGTTATCATAATCTGATATAAAATCAGATTCATCCGACGAGTCTCCACTCCTACGTATAACCAATTCCTCACAAACGGCATCCATAATATGCTCTCTTTTAATGTATTCCTCTTCAATTTTTTTAACATGACGGCACACTTCTTGCCAGTGGCTCTCCAAATCCATCGAACACTTTTCACTAGTTAGTTTTTCAACATCGGCTAATTTAAGAGTTGTGTTTCTCGATGCCACCCAAGCTTTTACAATGGCCCATATTTTTTCTATTGGATTTAGCTCCGGGTGGTATGGAGGTAGTCGACATACAGAGTGACCATGTTTCGCAAATATAACATCAATTGAATATTCCGTGTAGCTCGGTTTATTACATTTTATTAAATCATACAGCTCCACTTTTGTTTGGGATTAATACGATCCCTCGTTCTTGTAACTAAGTTATCATTTCCATTTTTTACTGCTAAAAGTTGGATGTTTAACTGCTAACGTGTTGTGATAACTTGTATTATCCATAACAATAACTGACTTTTCGAGCAAATTCGGTAATAACTGGTGCTCAATCCATCGTTTATAATTAATAAAGTTCATATCGTCTTGATAATCACCGGTTTTTGAGCCCGATTTCAAAACTAAGAGGGTATTATTCATAAATCGCATTTCACCACCAGCATGTGCTATTATAAGACGTTGACCTTTACCGATTGGACATTTTAAACCGTCGTTGGAATCATCTATTCAGGAATGTGGCGTTGTATGCGATGCAAGTATATATGTTTCATCTGTATACACAATGGGTCGCCCTGCTCTTCGATAGTTTGTTATTGCTCGTATATAAGTACAACGTAAAGATCGTATATCATATCGTTCCATTAAACATTTACGATTGTCAACGGTTTTCGTCCATTTAAAACCTATTTTATTTAATAATCGTCTTAAAGACGTTTCCTTCCCAGAGAAACCAATGGATTCGTCATCTTTAATAATATTATAGATAGCATTGACGGTTAGTTGTCGTTTCTCCGTGACATTAAAATTGTGTACAGTGCGTCGAATGACTTGTTCCCCACAATTATCGACAATGATCTTGGTGCGGTTTTCATTCTTTTATTAGAAGTCTTGAAAAATTCTATTTCACCAGGTTGAATTGCACTCCCTTCTCTAATAATTCTAACAACGGTACTTTTAGATACTCCAGTTGCTTTTACAACGGTATCAAGAACGTTAACTGTAAAGAAATGTAATCGTGAAAAAACTGACAGATGTTAATCATACAATAATGGCATACCTTCATTCATATTTTTATGAAACTGATAAACATTCCAAATAATTTCGCGAGCATCTTGCGATAAGACACGCCGCTTCTTTGCTGGAATGTTTGGTGTACTATCAGACGATGTACTCGCATCACCCATTATAAACAACGAACTAAATCAATATATTATATTAATACATATTACTGTGGATTACAGATACAACTTACTTGTAAATAAAAGGTGCTGAAACGGAAGGAGTTTTGAAAAAAACTGTTTACAATTGATAAAAACGTGCACGAAAAATGAGGTTAGAAAACAATAAACAACACTACATTTTGTGGACGGAACATAATATCTACTTCTCACTCATATCATTATTCCATTTCTTTTTAATGCAATATTCGGTTTCTGCGCAGGTGTCTTCGTATTTGGCGTTTGCTCTAACTAGTTAATGCTCACTTAACTGAGCCGATGTAACTATATCTAAATCAAGTCTACTATAAACTTTATAAACACAGCAAATTTGTGAAATATAACAAATTAAAAACGAAAAGTTGCTACATTCACATGGTTTGTGAGTTCCAGTATTCTTATATTTTATTTAAAATTCGTAATTTGTATCTTTTCAATTAAAAACAAAATTAAACGTAATTATTTATGTTAAAAGCTTGTTTTATATTTTTAAAGATAATAACTGAAATAGTTAATATTGATTTCAATATAAATTCAGTAGTATAATTACTTTCTATATAACGCTCGTATCCAGGAAAACTTATTTATGTAAATTTATAAACACGCACAAAGAAATTAATATATGATAAACGGAGATTCAAGTGCAAACCAGTTTGTTATCTTACAATATACATATGTTTTTGAAATTAACCTTAAACTAATTTTTATTTAATTAAAATTAAAATCACTAATTTATACAACAAAACTGTCCATTATTATGCATAAAAGTCTTGTTAATTGAAATAAATAAATACAATCTTAGTTAAATGAATCCAGAAACCCACTCACTTTCTGTTCTTAGAATCGTTTCAATAAAAAATCACTGGGATCCAAGCATTATCTCTGAAACACATCAAATTCGAATGGAATCGCTACAAAAGTTTTTGAGTTATTTCTATAACAAAAAATTATATACAACTCTTTCTTATTGGAATATTATTGAGATTCAGTCATTTAGGTAACGCGGGTAACAAACATACAAAAGTACTTTTCTGGATTCACCGGACTGCAAAATGAATATTTCCGGTCCTAACTTAATTACAATAGAGGGAAAATAAAACATGATTTGATTACACAAAAGACGGGACATTACTGTTAAACTTAGTAGTGGATGAAATAACTGAATACGTCATAAGAGCGCCACCAGGGTACAGAATGAATACAGGGGAAATAATAATGATATGTTATGCTGATTATGCCGTCGTAGTATCATAAAATGAGGACAATCTCCAAAGACTACTACTATACGCATTCCACGCCATACGTAAGCAATTCAACATGAAAATGTCTATCGAAAAAACTAAATTAATTGTAATAAGCAAGAAGCTCTTAAGATGCAAGCTAGTAGTAGACGATAAACCAATAGAACATTTCTTGATCTTTAATTACCTAGGAATTAGGATATTCGCAAATCAAGACAGAACAAGAGAAATAAGGAAACAAATAAATAAGGCGAATAGAATTTCAGGAAGCTTAGCGGATATAATATGGAATAACAGATATATGAGCAAGGATGCAAAAACAAAAATCTACAAGACCTGTATTAGGCGGTAATAACATACACAATAGAGACGAGAGCTGATACCAGTAAAACAAAATCAATTCTAACAACTGCCGAAATGAAAATACTAAGAAGAATATCGGGATACACACTGAGATATCACATACGTAATTCAACAGTACGTGAGGAAGAACATGGATTGCAAGATATAATAAGGTGGGGACGAAAGCGCAGAAGAGCCTGGAATGAGCAGGTGGGAAAATGGCGCAAAATAGGATAGCGAGAAGCGCACGCGATAGAACCCCGGAAACCAGAAGATCAATGGGTAGACCAACTAAAAGATGGGGAGAGTCCTGGATTTTAATATCAAATAAAACAGGCGATTACGTTGGAAAAAACAGGCTGTAAGCCTATAACAAGAGGAAGAAGAAGAAGAAAAAATTTGTCATCCATTTTTAATATGGTGCTTTAACATCGTATTGTATCGATATCAGATTACAACGCGTGATTGACACAAAATTGCAACTCCCGTATTCTTACCCACATTAAAATAACTTTAGGAATTATAATTCAAATCTAGTAAAATAAGCGCTAAAAAATAAAAAAACGATAAATAAACGCAACTGACAAAAAAATCAAAAAAGGCAAAATAAAAGTAGTATCAAACAATATCATAGCAGCAGTTCTGGGGAAGACGCATCAGCTTTGTATATTTCCCGCACAACAATCCATTGGGATGGAAAAAATCTCCTGGAAATAATTGTAACGGAAAAGATTAATCGTTTACCAATAGCCGTTTCTGGAGGTGGAGAAGAAAAGTTACTTGCAGTTCCTAAGCTAGCAAGTGTAACAGAAGAGAATGCTGCTCAAGCAATATTTCATACACTTCAAGAATGGAGTGTGGTGGATCAAGTACAAGTCATGTGCTTTGGCACAGCGGCCATCAACATTGGCCATTTAAAAGGAGCATGCACTCTTTTAGAAGAAGGGTTTCTTGGAAGTGAATTATTGTAGATTCCATATAGACATCATATAACTGAAGTTATTATGGCTAAGGTATTGTCTTTGTGTCTTGGGCCATCTTCGTTACCTGACGTACAGTTGTTTAAAAGATTCAAGAGCAACTAGAACATAATTGAAAGAAACAACTTTCAAAGTCTTACAACTGATCAAGAAAGTTTATTGAGTTGACTTTAACAGTTTTAGGTACACCTTCAGCAAAAATGCATTGGTCAGCCCCTGTCCCAGTCCATCATGCTCGATGGATGGCAAAGTGAATCAATCTAACAACAAGAGAAGAAGCGCAGCTAAATCGTTTCATGGCCTTTGGTGCTATATTGTATACTTTTCCTTGGCTGCGGAATCGCCTTCAAATTGTTTCTCTTGCCATCTTCTCGGACAAAGTACTATTGCGCTCAGAAAATACTGGTATAGCAACATTTTATCTGTATGCGTTCAGTTTGACGGCACATAATCAATTGCGTCAGCAGGCTATGACCATGAAATATAAAAGCGACAGGTTCTAAGAGTCTTTAATTTATCAAATTTACCAGTTTGACAAATGCTTAACACCTACTTGAAAATCGTGAGATGTCCGATTTATATAAAACAAATGTGTCTACATCAAAATTTGAATTTTGTAAGTGTCTACAGTAACAAGCTGTACCAGAATTTCTTGAGCACGATAGTACCTACCAAGTGTAAAGAAAAAAGATATAGTTGGTAAGATTTTATTAATGGACTAACCAAAGTTAAAAACCTACTAGTGGTTAACGACACTGTTTGAAGACTTCAACAAAATATTGACAACAAAAGTAGAAGGCAAACAGTTTTTGCTACACGTTATCGAAGTTAATAGGAAAGCAATTCCAACCCAAACAGCAAAACAAGCCGCTCTGAAAGGCCTGGACTCTTTATAATGTAGCAGTGTGCGATGGACTGGGCAATGATGTTTTATTATGTTTTATGTACTTCTACCTTCCATAATCTTATGCCAAGTGTCTTATAAATGACATAGTACATTAGTAGTTCAATTTATAAAATATCTAGTTTCATTTTAAAATATCTGGTGTGGAAAACCATACGACCTTCCAACCTAGAAAATGGAAATTAAAAGAAATGAAATAATTTTAATAAGTTTTTTTTTTGATAATTGTGCAACCTCTTTTATAATAAGTTAATTACGAAAATATGCAACATTGTAGAAACAGATACAATAATTATGTCAAACAGACGTTTAAAACTTCATGTCTGATAGAGGTTAATAGACATCTAGATGCTAACTTAAAAAATTAAAAGAAATAAGATAGTTTGAATTAAAAATTTTTTTAGGGTAACTGTGCAACCTCTTTTTTATACGTTTATTACGAAAAAAATTGTAAAAACAAAAACAATAATCTATGTCAGAATGAAGTTTAAAACTTCATGCCAGATAGAGATGAATAGAAATAAATACATACTAGCTTTCCTCCGCAAAATTTTGCATTTAAAATTAAATTTAATGATAATAAAACGGATAATAAATTAAATACAAACGTACGAGTATACAGTGTGTCCGAGATTCAGCATGCATGTATTGCTATATTCGTTAATATTGAAGATAGAATGTCGGTTAAATAGGGAAAATTTTAGAGAATTTTATGGCTATCATCATGGTAAAATCAGATTTGAAGTAACTTTTTGTTTTGAAATAATTGAAGAAAACAAAATTGTGCATTTTCTACTCCCCTGTAGCTCTTTTATTTGAAGTCTGACAACATTTTGATTTGTACATTATTATGACACTTTTAAAGACAATTTTAAAAAAGTACCAAAATTTATCTACAGTCATTTGTTTTTGAAATACATACACTAACTATTGTTTTTCATATGGACGCCATCTTGGATTTTACATTATCGAATAGTATTTTTATCACCTTTTCAGCGATGTATCACATGATACGAGAATTTACTTCAACTATCAAAAATTTAAAAATATAAAATTGAAATAGTAGGCCTTGAGAAGGCATGGATTAATAAATGAAAAATTTATACAATTAGATTCCTAATTATTGTAATTTCTAATAACTAAAATAAAAACAAAACCGATAATAGTAACTATCATAAAACATGCTCGATATGTCCCCCTCTACACTAAATTTTGTAAGTAAAAACAGATAAATTAGCAAGGGTTTAAATTTTTGATAGTTGGAAGTAAATTCTCGTATCATGTGATACATCGCTGAAAAGGTGATAAAAAATACTATTCGATAATGTAAAAATCCAATATGGCGTCCATATGAAAAACAATAGTTAGTGTATGTATTTCAAAAACAAATGACTGTAGATAAATTTTGGTACTTTTTTTAAAATTGTCTTTTAAAAGTGCCATAATAATGTGCAAATCAAAATGTTGTCAGACTTCAAATAAAAGAGCTACAGGGGGTAGTAGAAAATGCACAATTTTTGTTTTCTTCAATTATTTCAAAAACAAAAAAAGTGACTTCAAATCTGACTTTACCATGATAATAGCCATAAAATTCTCTAAAACTTTCCCCACTTAACCGATATTCTATCTTCAATATTAACGAATATAGCAATACTGCATGCTGAATCTCGGACACACTGTATATGTAAATGGACAACAATGTTAGCGTCGGCTGCTAGACTTTCAAAAAAATTAATGCCTTAAAATTAAAACCTTGAAATAAAATTCTGGCTCCGTTATTTCTTTCTACGCAAAATTACCTTCATATCAAAAAAATCATCGAAATCCGTCAAGCGGTTGTCTCTGCGTGAACTAAATGACCCGATTATTTTAATATGTTGGATTAACGTAAAAAAAATGCAAAAGCCTCCGGCTCCTATAAAAACATCGATAATACAGCTTCAGCATTTTCAATCAAATTTATTTAATGTTTACATTTAATTCGCTTTACATTAAAAAACTTTATAAAGAAAATTTATGTAAAATTAAATATTCTTTAAAAAATACGTCTAGACTCTTTCTTATAAAATTATCAGATAATGAAAAATAATTAAATTCTACCTTAGGAATTTTTTGCCGCTAAATTACGCGTCATATTAAAAAATTGCATAGAACATAATTAATCGACATGTTTAAGGTCTATATGTTGGTATTTTTATGTCTTTGAAATATGCAGCTGTTCTAGAAATATTTGATAAAAACCAAATTACTGCCCAGAATAAACCCCCCCTCTCCGCCGCTGGATTTCTCCCAAAATCAGCTCAAAGCCAAATGTAAACAAGCTTAAATACAAAATTTTAACTACGTAGTATCTTCGTTCTGGAGTTATCGTGAATACACACACAGACACAAACATCCAGACATGATGGCCGATCTGGGCAAAACTTGGCCAAAAGTTGTAAAATTAGCCAACAAGTCGATTTAGCGATTGTGAAAAAAAAGTCGCTTGCATAATCTTCTATACCTACATACATATGTGTATGTAGGTTGTATGGTAAATACACAAACTAAATCCCGTTTTTTGGTAAATTTACAAATATTCAAAGCTGTTAGGCACTGTGTTCCCGTTGGAAAAAAAATTTAAAATTTGGCAAATTCGTTCTTTTGCAAGATCTAAACTTTTAAGGGGGTGAGCAGAGCTCTAGTGAAACTTTCCTTTTTTTGCATGTAAAAGTGAGTCTACATACTTAGGTCTTTATTTTTAACTACAAAATTGGCATACATTTACTGGCAATTACTAATCATTACGAACTTCGGTTTCCTGCAATTATCTTGTAATTTTAATAGTTATTTTAAACAATTAATGTGATCGTGTTTACAATGTGTTATTTTTTAGGTTGGACGTAATCACGCAAGCGAACCTCAAGTATTTTCAAATTTGTTAATAAAACTACCTGAATTAAGAAATTTAGGTAGTAAGCATACGGCTCATTTGGACTGGTTTCGTGTAAATTGGACAAAGTTAACCTTACCTCCATTATTTGCCGAAATATTTGACATTCCTAAATGCGAAGACGATCTTCAGTGACCTGCCAACGTTAATTAAATAATTTAAACGTTGGAAATTTATAAAAAAAATTAATTTGCTTTGCATTTTTATTTCTAAAATATAGTACATGTAAATGTGTTGGTCAGAAATCGTGTATTTTGCATGCCTGCTCTTGCTCAAACGTCATATACTGGTCTGTAGTGAATAAGATTAAATTGAAATTATGAAAGTAGTGTTAAAAAAATTCCTAAAATTTATTTTTTTAACTTAGAGAGTGTAAGACTCATTGATTACACTGCACTTCACATTCATTTGGTTTAATCATTAAAAATGAAATTTATAAATTATAGAGAAGTGCAATTCTCAGCAAAAGCACTGCCATGCTTTCAGAGAAAAAGCTAGAATTGACTGCCAAGCTTTGATCTCAAAATAATATCTACGTTTAGATGTTTTTCTAATCTCACTTGCTTAATGTGAGAAATTGTTGTTACTCTTATAACGAAGATATTGTAAAAACTTCTAGGAATTTTTGGTACACTACTTGATATAAATTATTTATAAAAATAGAAAGTATGACAGGGTCATTAAAATTTTTATTTTGCAGTTTGTAAAATCATAATTTTGGCAACAACTTTATGCAGAAGTCGGATTACTGTCCCAATTAGGCAATATTTCTTCAATATTTGTGTGAAATTAATCAATAATAAATCAATACATTAACTTTTTCAGTAAACTCATAGAGTTTTTATCAAAAATTATGAAAAACTGCATACTTTAATAATGATACATATGTCGACAATGTCGTTAAACATATCAATGTTATTAATAATTTTGTGACTAGTATATTATAAAATGTAAATAATTTTAAGTTGTAAGCGTTTAGTTTATTTTTGGTGGAAAATCGCAAATTGTAGTAGGAATTAATTTTTTGGCATGTATTTTGATGTTAAAAAACTATATGATGTTTAATAATTAAAAGGAGATAAATGTTTTGGATTTGAAAGCTAAGCACCATAACAGTATTACAAAAACACTTTCACTGCACACGGCGATATTTTCACTACAAATAGCATACACTACAATCGGTGTTGTTAGCTTTTTGGAGCTATAATAATAATATAGAAATAAGAATTACGTAATGACAATTGATAGTCATCTGTTTGTGCTTTTCAAACTGAACAATCATATCTCTATGAAGCACTCACCCTAACCTGATAAAAACAGGTGAATAGTTTATATATCTCTTAGAGTACAAAATGATTCTTAATAGAATGCTAGTTTTATTGATAGTTATTGCTTCTATTTTTAGAGAATTAAATTCTCTTTAAATTTTTTAACTTTTTAGAAGTATCTATAATTTTTTAAAAGTATTTAATACTACATAAATGCAATTTTATTCTGGGTAGTTATACATATCTTTATATTTTTAATGACTGAAGATGATGGAGAGGTTCATACTTAATAATACGTGGTTAGTGATTACAATGTATGTATATAGTGGTGAGGCTAATGGTATAAATTAATAATCTATAGATTACGCAATTCTGTGAGAAGTTAACATGACAATTGAGAAAAGACATTTTGATGTACCTAATTTTCATACTTAATCTGTAATTGTAAATAGTCCTACATTTTATATTGTTAGAATATTAATTATTTATGAGTGTTTAATCAATTTCCACTGCCTTATCCATTTCATCAAGCCATTGACTATATAATATTTATTTGCAAGTACATGTACTCTTGACATCAAACGTTTTTACCATTATGTTTTCTTCATTGCATCACCAGGTAATACAGTCACTCGAACATTTATTCAAAATGTTTTAGCATTGTATAAATGAATTTAGTGATAGTATTATTTGTCATCTTTCTTATAATTTCTGAGGCTTATTTTTTTTATAACTATCTATAGGTAAATGTTAAAATCGTTGTTATTACTCTTGTTTATTCTATTAAATTTTATATAAGGTATTGTTTATGTAACTAAATTTTACATTATTTTTAATCTAAGGTAGGTTTTCATGTCATATTTTATGCTATTTTGATATGTAAAGAACATGGTAGAATTTTGTTATGAAAATATTGTTTAATTTTCAATATAAAATTGGAATTATATAAAGTGATTTTTGTTCTTCAAATAAATCGTATAGTAAAATATAATAATAAAACACCCTTATTAACGAAAATAAGGATTCTCAAATAATTGAAATTACTTTATTAATAACTAGATAGCAGCTCTGTATTGAAAGAACATTTTTAAGGGACTGATTGACGAGTGATAGTCACTGCTTTGTGTTACTCGTCTAATCAAACTAAAGCACTTCCTATGTTTTACGTTTATGAATAGTTGATGTGTAAATATGCAAACAACCTAATTATCTGTATCACACTTACTGCAACTTGTATTTACCTTCCCCTTAAAGTAATTAATAACAAAGCGGTTTGAACAAAATATTATATGTTGTCCATACATACACACGCAAATTGTTTTTTTATAAAAACCGCATTAAAAGTTTGAAATGTAATAATTACATGTTTTAAATTCCACAACAACAATATGTAGTTAGAAACTACTGTTCATGTTTACTTTTAGCTAATTATTGTGTAATTATATAAACCTGTTAATTTTAATAATCTACCAACCGAGTAACATACTTTCCTTAAAACGCTAAAGTCATGAATTTTATAACACGATTTTTAAAAACACACATGCTGTATTAAAAAGAAAGAAAAACAATAGGCTTATCTGATATTACGCAACTCTTAATTAAAAAAAGTAAGGATCTAAAAAATCTCTTTATTTATCAGAATAGAATGGTTGGGTAACAGGCGTTAAACAATAATTTAATTATACCGTCATTTACAATTAAACGTACTAAAAAAGTTTTTTACAAAATTAATCATTGATAAACTATTTAATCTACAATATAGAAACGTTAACGTATAAAGACCACACACACATTCGAATGGTAATCCTGCAGTATTGTTTTATTGTCTAGAATTCTTCTCTAGGAAACGTAAATGATACCCTTGAGGTGCTCGTCCAAAGGAATCAAAATACTCTCCGTTGCCATTATCATCAATGTAGATAGCGGTCCAATGCTGACCTGGTTTGTCTGCAGGATCCGTGTTTACAATAATTGCACACGGTCTAGGTGCGTGCTTCGGTAGTTGATTAGAAGCACATACAAGCCGAAACACATTCTTCTTGTGACTGGGGATCGATTTCAAACATTTCAACACTTGTACCGCATACATCTTTGGAATTGGTATGCACCTAGGATGTATTATAAACAGGTTGCATAATTATCCTCTGTCATAAAAATTGTATTCTAATAAAGGACGAAGATATGTAAAGATAATGAGAAGTGTTTTATAATAAAAGATTTTATTTAATTAATTTAACCTGTTAACATGTGTCAAGATTATTTTTATTTTGTAGAAGCGGTCGGCCTTGGATTTTTTTTTAAGTTAACATGTATCATATACGTAAAATTTCGCGACGCGAGGATTTCGTCGAAGGCTGTTTCGGCGATCCCACTCCAACCCTCCCCGAGCATAATCGAGATTGTAAGACAGGTGTAGGGTGTCGCAACTTGTTCTCGGGTCTTTGCCCCTTGTCGTGATCGCAACTTGTTCGTAGGCCTTCGTGTATTGTCGTAGTACCCTTGCTGGAAAATTTGAATTTGTATAATAATAATATGGAGCCTAATGCTAACTTGTAAGACAGGTGTAGGGGTGCGCAACTTTCTCTCGGGGCTTTGTTCCTTATCGTGGCCCCAATGGCGGAAAATGTGAATTTGTATTTGTATTTAAGTCTCTGCAGGTTATGGCTGGAAATATGAATCTGTACTATAGTAAGGGGTATAATGCTAACTTGTAATACAGATCTAGGGCTTAGCAACTTACTTTCAGGCCCTCGCCCCTCGACCAAAAGTTTGAATTTGTTTGTGACGCCATCTATGAGGGGAAATCTGAACTTGTATTATAATAATAAGGACGCCTAATTTTAACTTATAAGAGAGACGTAGGGCTTCGCAACTTACTTACTTTCGAGTCTTAGCCCCTGGTCCCTTAGCAGGTTATTTGAATTTGGATTTGTATTTAAGTGTTTACATTCTGATTACTTATTGCGAAAATTTTGAACTTGTATTCTAATAAGGGACCTATTGCTAGCTTATAAGACAAAACATAGGAACCTGTGTTAGGGCCTACGCCCTCCTATCGTGGCGCTTGTTGGGAAATTTGAATTTGTATCGTTATCTAGTTGTGTATGGCCTAATGAATATTTTCTGTAATAAACGTGGCACCATCTAGCGTTATATTTCTAGGGCTAATCAGGGTTTTGTTTGTGGCACTATCTAGTGGTATATTTTTAAACTAGCGAATATTTTCTGTAATAGAGCCACCTAGCGGTATATTTCTAGGACTAATTAGGGTTGTTTGTGGTGCAATATAGTGGTGTAAAGGCTAATGAATGTTTTCGGCAATAGGGGTTGATCGTGTTCGTCTCTCTCTCGTCTCTTTCTCAAACATACAAATTAATTACTCAAATCAAATTAATCAAATCAATTAATTTAAATACCAAACTGATTTAACTTAACCATACAAAATCAGCTCACAGTTAAAAAAATAGCAGTATGATTGAACAAACAGAGTGCAAAAGAAAGCCAATCTCACACTTACTGTAGCTACCCATCTAACCGCACCTTCGCATTAACTGCAGCATTGTTAGTGTAGGTTCATACACCGTTAGGAAAAACAAGTTTATTAACAAAATTGAAGGAAAGCTTAGTGTTTGAAAATATATTATTATTATTATAAACAACAATACGTGATTTTTATTTAATCACATCCTTTATCGGTCTTCTTCTTCTTGAACTGTGATTCGTCGCTATCATCATCACGGTTTTGAAATTCGTCCTTCTCATCTACCTCATTGCTCTTCTTCCTCTTCTGTGAATCATCACCATCACCTTGGATGTGAGATACATTCAGCTCATCCACGTCATCGTTTCCACCATCATCTTGAATGGTTATGTTGTAATAGTTTATTAGCAAGTCACTAAAATCTCTAATGTCCACTGATGTTGGCTCATAAACAGGAGAATACATTATAATAATGCTCACTCGATGACAGTTACACTCACTACCGAATTTCAACGAGAAAGTAATTGAAAAGTTTGCCTCCAAAAAAGACCGCCGTATTGAACTCCAGTTTAAGAAAATGAAAAAGGGTAATTTCAACAATTGATTTTGAAATTTTCCATATTATTGTAAATGTTGTTACTGATTTGTTTTTGTTTTTGGTTATATATATATATATATATATATAATATATATATATATAATACGGTTATTATTATTATTAACCGTAATACAATAAATGTAGGTTCATTACATACTTACATTTCTATATATTTTTATGTCAGACAAATAACGCATTAATACTTTATAAATGTTCGCATAATTCAATATAATGTAACATATAATTATTGTTAACTAACGGACCCAACCATTGCAAACATTATTATTATTATTACTTTAAACTGGTTGTGGTCCGTGCAGACCACCCATCTTGAAATGAAGGCGCAAGTGATACTCACCCTGTATATTATACAAGAATAAACGAGGTTTGATATGTTACTTAATCGATTTCAAAATATTTGATGTATACAAAATAACTATTGGCTAATTAAGCTTAAAATTAGTGTTCTGTTGGAATACAAGGCGCTGAGTAACCATTTAATGGGAATAGTAACCGTTGATTTTTTAATACTTTGAAAGGTTAAACAAATATTTTTTGAAATTTCTTTTTTAGTGATTCAGTTTAGCCTTCAAAATGATGAAAAGGCTAAAGGTCCTGATTTACAAAGCGGTGCGTTTCCGCTTGTGACATTATATCACACGTTAACCACAAAATATTCATTCATGTCTTTTTTTTGTTAGTATGCTCATGCTTATTGTTAGTAACTTACTGCTTGTTACATTACCATAAATTGTTGGTGTAAAAAACGAAAAGAATCGGGTTATTATTGAAAGTAGCGTAGATTAGTAAAATTACGTATAATTTTAATTAACCGGTTTATTTAATGAAGAGTAGTGTATTGAGTGCTGTTTTGTATTCTACGTGTTGTATAGTGAGGTTACTAGAGTATCTAAACGGAAGTTTGTATATTCGTCTTAGGATTCGGCGTTTGCAGGGGTCAATACGAACTATAGGTGTGATATTTGTAGGAAATCTATAAACAATGCGCACGTAAGTCTTGTAGGTACGTTGTATTGTTTTGAGGTGGCAAATTTCGATTCCAACCTGAAGCAGGATAGGACGTTTCGCCGCAGCCACTTCGCCGCGACCATTTAGCCACGACCCTTTCGCCGCCATCCGTTTCACCACCGGCCGTTTCATCCCCAGCCATTTAGCCACCAGTCAATATGTGGGGAACCATAAAACCCATTACGTTTGGTATGCTAAGGGTAGTTATATTCAACGTAATGCATTATTGACGACTTAGTTGAATTTGTGGACATTTTTTCATTTATCCTTGAAATTCACATTTTAATTATAAAATTGCAGATAAGTGTATAATTTAAGATGATTTTGCCAATTTTCAACGAACTTGATTTAGTACATTTAGAAGAATGGTGTTATGAGCTATCCTAATGAACTTAAAATTTATTTATTTAAATTATTATTAAAAAATGTATATTATTTTACCTGAGTTTGATTTATTATACTCCATGTCTTTAAAAATAGAACATTTCTGGAAATATTCTATTATTTGAATGGGACACTGAAAAGCTGCAACCCCTTTTGTTAAAATTTATTTACTTAACAACAACGTGACTAGTTTTCAATTTAGTTTCTCTTCACCGTTTAGATAAGAAGATAATACACGGACTCACTTCCGATACACGTTTACACAACACTGCCTATAGTTTGTAACATACAAAAACGTAAATAATGTACAAGTTTTAATTGTTCAATAAATGGAAAACAAACAGTCACACCACAAGTTATAACTAATTACAAGTTCAATAAAACGAAGTAGTTAATCATCCATTCAATCAGGAAAACTTACGCAACAGTCAATGACGTGACCTGAGGCACCGAGAATGCGCAGGTTTTGTGCACTAGGTTATGGAGTAAGTTCGTGAACAATCAAAATACGAAATTCAAACATACCAAGTGTACAAGTCCTAATCCTAATATTTACAAGTTTGTCACTAACGTAAAAACAACATAAGTCCTTAATTCTAATGTAATTGTTTAAGTTGCACAAAGTGTCAAAAGTCACAAGTAGTTAACGCACACTCACACGTTAAATATGTCCGGTGATTAACTTGTGGTCGATACACGTTGGTTGTATTAATAAATACAGGGTAGCACGGTGGTTCTGGGCGTCAGCCTGCCTACTCCCAGAATCTGGTGGCACTTGGAGCAAACCGCCAGTCTTAGTGGGCTGCAGGGTATATGGAGACTTGTACATCCCAAGCGCGCTCTCAGAAGATCAAGCAGACTGCCAGTCGCAACAACCTGTAAGAGTAGTAAAAGACTTCTACACTTGATCTGAATATTGCCGTTTTGGGGTCTTCTATTTAAATCATTTCGCACCGGAAACCCTGACGTCATTCCTAGGTGGGGAGTTTCGCGGATCCCCACTATCGCGTTATAAAGGTTTTTTCTAATGGCTTCAGAACTTTTGAATTTATTTAAATAATAAGAAATTGTTAATTAATCAATTTCACTTTTGAAACTGCTACCTACACTTAATAGTAAATTATAAAACAAATAAATTGCTTGTATCATTATTAATGACGTTTTGTTTGACTACCGTTGATTCGGGGTAAAACAACCTGAGGCGAAACGGCTGACGGCGAAACGTCAGGTGCCGAAACGAATAGCGGCTGTGGCTAAATGGCGGCGGCAAGGTGGCCGCGGCGAAACGTTCTAGACCCGACCCGTTCAATAGGTTTGCTCGGTTACGAATCTTGTCTAGTGTTCTTTGTATGTCAGGAAATTAGTTTAGTATTCTTATGAAAAGCATTCCTAGGCGCGTGTCTTCCTGCTGGAGTATAAAATGTTTATTATTGAGGGAGATCGAGACATTACGATCGGCCAAATTGACGAATTGGCTATCGTGGTGGTAGGGATGTCGAAACAGGATTGCTGTTTTTGTGGGGTTTACCGGGGGGGTTTTGAAATAATGTTATTTTGCAGTTCCGATACGCTGCCCAGAAAACAGGGGCTAATGCAGAACTTTACCATATGCTTGCTGACTGATTAGGTCAACTACCAGAAAAGGAAATAGGAGTGATCTCCTATACCTAAGGTGCGAATTTCATCGGGAAGTCTGACGTGCCAGACCCTGCCCACTGCTTGTGACTGAATGCTCTGGTGGTCTCTCTAAACAGCCTCAAAGGTCTAAAGCGGAAGTGGCTGTCAGGTATAAGTTTATCGGATTCTCTAAGTCGATTCGCGTTTTCCAAGGCAGTTTAAGAGATACATGTGATTTCCAGCTCATAGGAGGAGAAAGTCAGTAAGTTAAGGGCTCGATTAGGTAGGTGTGGTAATATTTTACGGTTTTGACCTTTTGGCAGAACTCTGAAATAGGTTTCAACTTATTAGGTCAATTTACTGTCACACTCTTTTTTGACTTTAAGTAAATATAACGTCTTCTTAAAGTATAATTCGAAGAAGCATATATTTTACAGCTCTCACTCTCACGTTAGGCTCTCTCCTATCGTCCTCATCTTTCTTCTTCTCCTTTCTACCTCTCAACTTCTCACTCTCCCTCTCCTCTCCCTCTCCTCTCCCTCTCCTCTCCTCCTCTCCCTCTCCTCTCCTCTCCCTCTCCCTCTCCTCTCCCTCTCCCTCTCTCCCTCTCCTCTCCTCTCCTCTCCCTCTCCCTCTCCCTCTCCCTCTCCTCTCCCTCTCCTCTCCCTCTCCCTCTCCTCTCCTCTCCCTCTCCCTCTCCTCTCCCTCTCCTCTCCCTCCTCTCTCTCCCTCTCCTCTCCCTCTCTCTCCTCTCCTCTCCCTCTCCTCTCCTCTCCCTCTCCCTCTCCTCTCCTCTCCTCTCCTCTCCCTCTCCCTCTCCTCTCCCTCTCCCTCTCCTCTCCCTCTCCTCTCCTCTCCCTCTCCCTCTCCTCTCCTCTCCTCCCTCTCCTCTCCTCTCCTCTCCCTCTCCTCTCCTCTCCTCCCTCTCCTCTCCTCTCCTCTCCCTCTCCTCTCCCTCTCTCCTCTCCCTCTCCCTCTCCCTCTCCCTCTCCCTCTCGCAAATCGCGATAATTGAACAAACAGCAGTATTGACTACGTAATACGAGTATATCTAAGCAACACGGGCTTGAAGGTAAAATATTTGTGTTGCAAAGTAATTTTCGCACAGCTATCTAAAAGTTCGCTTATACCGCACATTCAGGTAGGTTCACTTAGGTCAATAAGTATCGATCGCTTTTTAATCTATTTTCTCTTACACTTATTCTGACGGCACATACAAACCGTACTATTTTACAGCACTTTTCGCGTTGATACTGCACTAAATTTTATAATTATTCACAGTTTACTAACCGCCAATGATCGAATATTGAATTTTTAATGCTGCTTGAGTTTTCATATACAATACCTCAAGTGACCGATGAATTGCCAAAGTGTGAGTGTTTATTGCTTCGATGTAAACTTTGAAGCAATAAACACGATTAACCACTTTGACAAAAATTTATGCAATTCGTCGGCCTCGAGTGGTATTTAAAAGACTATTCAACGGACAAAATTGACAGTCAATTGACAAGTCTTGAATTAATTAATTAGTTTTAATTTAGAAGAAGTTGCAGGTTATGTAGTAGTTTCAATGGTAGTCGGAGTCTGCGTTTCTTTGACGAACAAAATAAACGTCAAAGTTTATGTCAATTTGACATTTTACCGGAAGGCAATTAAATTTCACAGGAAGAAAAAAAAATGTCGGGAATATTCCGCTAGCAGAATTGTCGCACAATTGTGTTCTGATTGGTCTAAATATAAAAAATACTAAATTGTAATTGGTTAGTAACTATAACCATATAACTAAATCTACATATACAGTGCCCGTCTAAAGTCACTCTAACCTATTATGTGAACCACAAAACTGATATTATTAAAATTTTGGAAAATCAAACTACATTTTTTATGGTATTCAGTGACGCAATTATTAAAAATGGCGGACAGCCGCTATTTTGTAACATAATTTTAAACGGGATCATATGGCAAGTAATACCTCATTTGCAAGTTCGTTTCAAGTCCTTTTCAACCACATCAACAACATTAATATATTGCTACTGATTAATGAGTTTCAACCCAAAAGCCTCAAAACGTTATTGGCGTATTTGGGTTGAAACTCACGAATCAGTAGAATATTTTAGTGCTGTTGGTGTCGTTGAAACGGACTTGGAACGAGCTTTTAAATGAGGTATTACTTGCCATTATGATCCCATTTAAAATTATTTTACAAAATGGCGACTGTCCGCTATTTTTAATGATTATGCCTCTAAATACCCTCAAAAACGTTGTGTATGCCTTAGTTCGGTTTCCTAAAATTTTATTAATTTCAGTTTTATGGTTCACACAATAGGTGGGGTGGGGGGCGGTACTTTAGACGGGCGCTGTATTTGCAACGTATAGAAAGGATTCGCCAGAATTATAATAAATACAACTTAATCTAAAATTGTCACGCTACGTTGGCTCGGCAAACAACGGTTCACGTCAAACGATGCCCATTTTGAGGACCTTCCGAAATCCTACTTTTTGGACAGTTAAAAAAAGTAGGAGAGACGCTTGGAAAGTGTATAGAGCTAACAATAAAAACAAACTACGCAAAATAAGTTGTTTTACTTTCTTTTTCTAAGACTTATTGAACGACCCTCGCAATTTTTTTTAAACTTGGGATTGCTTCATAGTTGCACCATTAATACCATAAATTTGCTATAAGTTATATTAATTCCTTATTCGCATTTTAAACGAATTTTACTTAAAACCTTAATTAATTAAATTATGCAAAAATGTTACAACTTAAGTTTCCAAATCGATTTCCGTAAATCCAATTTTATTTAACAATGGTAATGGCAACATATTTATCACTGTATCTGTATATATTTTAAATTTGTATTTTATAGCATTTATTGTTATCATTTTGTACCATGAGTAATCAGTGCTTATAGAATTTATTGTTATTGCTTCCAATGAAAACAAGTTCTTTGTTTACATTTGCTTCATCCATACGTCGGACATCATTTTTATGCGTTCTGCCACCTCTTTTGCAGGTGTAATTTATACCTCTTATTTAACAATATTAATAAACTTGGTATTGAGTCACATCCTGCCGTGTACAAATGAAATGGGCGTCTAATCTGATAGGATCATTTGTTGCCCTTTTTATTTTAGTTGCTACGGTTTGAAATTCAAAATTTGTTGTATAACAATACCTGAAGGTTAATGTTAAGATTATTTATATGCAGGAGCATATTGCTTATCTAAATTTAATGTCTAATCTTCTAATAATCTTACATGCAGTTGTACATTTCATTCAATAAATAGCACTTTCACGTTTTAGCACAACCCATACATAACATCCGACTTTAACTTTGTAGGTACAGAAAACTTAATTATTTGACACTCTCGTTATTGTGCTTAAATCAATATTTATGTATGTATTTTATGGTTTATTATAAGAATAATTATCTGTCATTACACCAATTAGCCACTCAATGGTGGATGCAACGGCCTTATTGGTAGTTTTATGCCCTTGGTTTTATTTTTTTTAACAAACGAGTGCTTAACTAGAAATTGTTTGCACAAGTTTTAAAAGTTTCTAAGGTTATTTGTCTCTATAAAAAAGGTGATCCGAAACTAATCAGTAACTACAGAGCAATTGCACTTCTGTCTATATTTTCAAAAATCTTTGAAAAAGTTATCGCTGACCAAATTATAAATTTTCTTGAACACAATAAAATAATATCTACTAATCAATATGCATATCAGAAGGGAAAATCATCAACATTAGCGCTTTGTAAAACTTGTAAAACTTTTTGTATTAAGAACTTGACAAGGGTAACAATGTAACTGCATTGTTTGCGGATCTTAGCAAAGCATTCGATTGCGTGGATCACGAGATCCTGTTAAATAAAATTAAACGCTACGGTCTACGAGGTGATATCATCCAACTATTGAAAAGTTACTTAAGTGAGAGGGAACAATTTGTCAACCACTTAGGTGCCACATCACAAAAACCTGTGATAAAAGTAGGTGTTCCTCAAGGGAGCATATTAGGACCACTATTGTTTATACTGTACTGCAATGATTTAGATCAATATACGTCCTCCTTTTGTGCAACTTTTGCTGACGATATTACACTTGTAGCATCTGGAATGAGCGTTGAGTCCATGACTAACCCATTAAAACAAAATTTAGAATCGCTAAACCAATATCTTCTAATGAATAAATTAGTGTTGAACCAGAATAAAACATGTACAATGCAGTTTCACCGCTGCAGTAAAAATTATACTGAGAGCCAACTCATAAAATTAAATAATAAATCTGTAGAACAAGTAAGTTCAATAAAGTTGCTAGGTATAGAATTCGATCTACAATTAAATTGGAAACAACATATAGACAGTTTGTGTAAGACTTGTGCGAAACATTGCTACATATTAAAGCGTCTAAATCAAATCTCTAGTAAACATGTGCTTAGAACCTTTTACCACTCTAACTTTGAGTCTCAAATACGATATGCCGTGGTGTGCTGGGGAAATTCATCTGTTGCGAAAAGAATATTCGTTTTGCAGAAAAGAGCTATTAGAATTATGTACGGTCTCAAATTACAAGAATCATGTAGGCAGATTTTTATTGCTGAGGGTATATTGACCTTCCCTAGTATTTACATATTAGCAGTTTTAAAGTTTGTAAAAGGTAACATGGTGGATTTTAGTTTCCTGAATTTTAATCACACTTATTCAACAAGGTTTGGTTATAATCTATCACTAAGCATTCACAGGAAAGAATTTTTTAAATCAAATCCGTACTACATAGGAGCTATTTTATACAATAAGTTGCCGGAAAATTGCAAATCTTTAACAAAATCGACATTTATTAGCATGATTAAGAAAGTCTTAATAGAACATGCCTTTTACTCAACAAAAAAACAATTTACAAGAAAAGTTCAATAAACTATGTAACTTTTCTGTTCAGAATTCATAAATAGAAAGTTTGTTTGCTAAAATTGCATAATTTTTTCAAAGGTTGATCTTATAAACAGGAATAAACAAGTACAAAATATGATGTCATATTTATAGGACACTGGTTCGTTTCGTATACGTTTATACCTTGAATTTACACGTCCAGACTAGACGATTCTTGCAGAGATTGTTGGTATATAAATTAGAGGCGATGCTCCCTTATTCATTTAGTGCATTTATTGTGGTGTAAAACATGGCAAGTAAGCAGTTTTTAAGTGTTAAAGATATTGAAGCGTTTTCGAAGATGAGGAATTTTATAAACATTTGTAAAATGCGGATAGTGTAGATATAGCTGTTTTGCCACCGAATCCGGACGTTTTAAGTGATTGTGATGAAGGCGACGAAGACATAACAGGTGAAAATGAAATCAATGATATTCCTGGAAATAGAGAAATTTAATTACAAGGAGCTAATGGGAGTAATCGTGATCATAATCCTGACACGCAATGTACTCGTAAGAAACCCGACAAAAGCTCTTCAACAAGTACGGGTAAAAAGAAATTAACTAATATTAATTCGCGTTGGCATAAATCTCAGCCATCCTATACAAACACAATAAGAGAGTCACAGTCTGAAAATGAGAATATTAAAATTATTAGTGCTGAAGTACATGATTTATCGCCTGTACAATTGTTTGAAAAATTTTTCTCCGACGATGTTTATAATTTATTACAAGAAGAAACGGAAATATATGCTAAATCTGTAAAAAAAATTTTACTAATTTTATTGTGACTGTTCAAGAATTAAAAACGTTTATTGGATTTTTAATATTTTCTGGTTACCATATTTGATCTTCTGAAAAGCTATATTGGAGTACAGATGAAGACACCAGAATACAACTTGTAGCGGATGCAATGTCTTGAAATTGAAGTCAGTTTTTCACTGTTGTACTAAGGACGAAACTGATTTGACTGATAGGTAAATAGAATAACGTATAATAACAATGTCAGAATACTAACATTATGTTTTTCATTGTAGGTGCTATAAAATTCGTCCACTAATAGATAAAATAAATCCAGCATTTCAACAATGGGGTACATTTTCTACTCATTTATCAATTGATGAAATGATTGTGATACTGGCAAAGATAAAATGCAACTCCAGGTTTACTGCAAGGTTCGCAAGTAATTACAGATCTTTTAGTAATCGTTGAAAATCCTAATGACCATTTGGTATGTTTTGATAACTTTTTTACAAATTGTGACATACTGATTCATCTAAAATCAATTGGATTTCGAGCAACAGGTATACTGCAATAATCTATACTTTTCTTATCCTACTTGTTACAGGAACAATGCATGAAAACAGAACAGATAAATGCCCACTTTTAAATTCAAAAGAACTTTTAAAGAAAGAGCGTGGCACATTTGATTATCGATTTGACAAAAATGGTGAAATTTTAATCTTAAAATGGAACGATAACAAATGCGTCACAATTGGTACAAATTTTGACACCATTGAACCACTAGGTAATGCTTCAAGGTGGTGTAAATCTAAATAACAAAAAATTCATGTCCCCCAATCTAATGTTATCAAAATGTACAATCAATATATGGGAGGTGTTGATCATCATGACTGGATCGTTGGCAAATATGCTAATAGGATTAGAGGCAAAAAATGGTAGTGGTCGTTAATTACAAGAATGATCGACATGTCCACAACAAATGCATTAATTTTGTACAGAAAAATCTTGTTTAGATTTCCGAAGAAGTATTGCCACATTTTATTTAAAACAAGGCCATCGGAAACACAACGTGCATGGAGTAGTGCCTGATGTTCGGTATGATGGAAACAGCCACTGGATAAGACGGAGGGAAGAACAGCGTAGATGCCAATTTCCAAATTGCCAGAGAAACCTTTGACTTTTTGTTCAAAATCCGATGTAACCCTGTGTGTAGAATGTTTTGAGCCCTACCATAAATAAAAATAATGTTTTGTTTCATGAGTCGTTAAACCCATACTAGTTCAGATTGCGCGTAATACGTTCATTGTTATAAGGAGTGCAATCCTACTCACATTGTACCAATGTCATATATATATATATATATATATATATATATATATATATATATATATATACGACTCTTAATTTCCTGTAAACCAAAAGTAACAAAAAAATCTGATTATTTTTATCTAATGAAAATAGGATTATAATTGATAATTAGGAACAATTTTCTAAATTTCATTATTATTTTTGGTACCGGTACTTAATGGGTTTTAATAACAGATATAATCCCAGACCCCCAATGTACAGTTTATGACATGTTACGCTACCATTTTTTTAAAGAACCATATAAGCAGATATTAAACAAGGTAAGTATAATGGGTGCTGAATAGGACAAATCCTCCGCGCATGCGCCCTGTGTAGAATTTAACTCCAACCCCTGGAGGGCAGATAACCACAGGCGTTTAATGTATCTTAATTGCAGACTTTTTTTCAGGTGCCCCTTGATGACGTATTTATGGTCCTAACCCGTAATTAGAGCCCTTTTGGCAGTATTAGGAGTATTTTTAAGGTCCATAATTACTAAAATCGACTATCAAAAGATCTAGGTTATTACTAGGAATAAAGAGCTTTCCGATGCCGGCGTCTGACTTCGTTTAAACGCCGAAGAGTATCGGTCATTTTCGGCTATTTTTGATTATAGTATACAGCATCCATGTTATGTTCGCCCCGTATCCCAATCTAGTGAAAGTCTTCTTCTTCGAGAGGATCTTCTCGGTGTTTCCCGCGATTTACTATCGGCACCGTAATTCTCACATGTGGTCGTTCAACGTTAGGTGTGGCAGCAGCATCACGTCTTCGGGTATTTCCGGTAAACCGTCGTAGAGTATTTATTTCTTTAATGTATCCCGCAAACTGTTGCCAGCCGTACGGATTTGTAGTTTTGCGATGCCTTAACGTATCGTCAACCAGATCGATAATATTTGAATGTGGGATGATCTCACATTTTGTTCTGATAGTACCCCTTTTATCCCAAAATACATCACCGACCGTATTCAGGATACGCAAGAAATCCTCACCTTTCTTCCTATATTCAGATGGAAGCGTTGATATTATTTCATCGTCTTCCAGGCCTTTGCGTCTCGGTAAACCTCCAATATCATCACTAATGGTTATGCTAGCAGCTTGACGCAACTGATTGGAAATGTGTAGATATCTCTGAAGAACTTGATTGTACTGTCGCCATTTGTCATGGTTATTCATTTCGGCTTTTAAAACTTTATCCATCTTGTTACCCAGCTGTGTTAAAATGTTGTTTTGTGTAACATCTGCTGCTTGCAGGCGTTGTATAAAATCCAACGGAAGAATAATTATCTTTTTAGGTTGTGGTCCATAGTTATTGGAATAAATTACCCAGAATACCGCCCAGTAATGGTCGTAAGAGGGGTGGTAGAAATGTACCACCTTCGGTACAAGAAATTGTTTCTTTCTTTTTATATATTCGCCTCTCTGTGCCAAGCGTCTTAAAGTGCGCATATGTTAAGGGAGTTGCTGCTTCTGATCACTTGACTGCGGTACACGGCCTTTTAAAATGTTGTGTGCATACTCGCAGATACATTCCACCTGCTTACTATCCAGATATTTCAATAAATCGTCACGTTGACTTATATTTAATCTGGCTAATGCGTGAAGGATATCGGTATTTTCGATTAAAACGTCAGCCATCATATATGATGTAATCTTTATGGCGGTGAGGCTTAAATCCTTTTTTCTCTATATGTATACCTGACAAATGCCTTGCGGCTCCGATATATTTGTTCTATATCGTAGCACGTCCGGCGTATTCTGTTTTAAATCGAACAATAAATACCCGTGTGGATTTGAAGTGTCATCGTAGTACGCAGCCTTTAAAAACTTCGGGTTGTCAGTGAAATCTGTCTTGCTAGATGTTGTATCTGAACTCTGTCACGCTGATTCTTAAACAAAATTATGTAATGAGCGTTGAGTGAAATATCTCTCTGTCCACGTCCTTGATGAAATATGTTTCGCATTAAGAAAAACACACTTAAGTTTCTATGGTGGCAAAACTTTGTAAAAATATCCACCACAGAGCCGTTAGCTTCGCGCATTAAATCGTCAATTATTATTAAGACCGATTTTTCACTGTCAAACTGCTCCAGATCAGGTAAACCCTTCTAAAATTCTACCGAGAGGTCCTTGAATAACGACTGCCACTCTCTGTAGAACCAAATAATTTTTTCAAATGTTGTATCGCAGACAGTTTCGATATTTTTTAGAAAATCCACGATAAAATACGATTTCACACAACCCGACGACCCCGCAACTATTGCTAAACAGATATGCTTAAACTGGCCCTCCATCTTGAATCTCTAAACGATACTAACGCCCACTCTGGCACCATCCTCTCTTAAATACCAAATGAAAAATCTGTAATGTCTTGGTCACCGGTATATTTTACTTGTATCTAGCTTATCTTTATTTAATATCAAACCCGTGATTTTGTTTTTCTAGAACGTAAACATGAAAATTGGAAATGAACATCAACTTGTTTGCCTTTCACGCAATTATGTAATTAGTGAGTTTTTCCCGCAGACACGTTAGAGGTATTTGAATAGTGAAAGTTTGTTATTTTTTTGTCTTCTAGAGAGTAAACACAACATTGGAAATGAAGGCCAACTTGTTTGCCTTTCACGTAATTGGGTAATTAGTGGACTTTCCCTAGAGGTATTTGAATAGTAAAAGTTGATATTATAGTTACATAACCGGGAGGAAATACAGAAAATAATTACTTTGTATTAATTTAAATTATGATTAATTTTATTAAATACATAAATAAAAAGTTTACCTCGAGTAGGGTTTGAACCTACGACCTGTACTTTGCTAGAGTACCGCGCTAACCAACTGCGCCATGGAGATTCAAGCCCCAAGCGATGTAAATTTTGTCTTTATGTATGTAGAACTGATGTAACTTTATATTCATGATTGTGGGAGAAACCGTTAAGTACTTTATATTGTCCATATATAAGCAAAGCACAGAAAGGTGAATGTGGCATGCCTATACGTACATAAACAGCAAAAACCTACAGTTATACAAACGCGTTGCCATGTCTACTGCTACACAAATAGACCAATTACTGTTAAAGATAAAAAGTTTAAAATGGGATCTGGAAATTTATGGGGTTCAAAGAAGATTAAAAAAGATGAATCTGAATAAATGCAACACCAGACGGACCAATAGATTGACGTAGCCAATAAAATATGGGTAAGTGATCGTTTTTGGTTTTAACTCTTATTTGATTTACTTTATTTAATTACCTGTACAGAGTTTTAATGTTACGTTATAATTACAGATATAGATTTATCTATTCTGAATGCATCAACATGTTTTAAACCTTTCTAAAAACGTTACAGTGTTTCCATATTTTGTGTTTTATGGCAGAACAATTACCGTTTAAGAACAATAAGGGTATATTAGTACTAAGTGGTCAAAGGTTGATGGCGTATAACATTTATTTACTACACAAAGTAAATAGAAGTAAATCGGAAGCTGTTAAATTTACATCTATTGAGTCCAGCCTTGGTGAGCGAATGTTGTGGAACATTATCAAAGAAATAGAGATTTCTGGTATTACACTTTCCCCTAAAAGGACGCGAACACGTCAAAGTCAATATATACGACTTCAAGATTTTGAAAAATCAGATATCCGAAGGCATGTACATTCGTTCTTTTTTATAAATGAACTGCCTACTTTAGGAAAAGTATTAAGAGCTGTAAATGTGATGATTCACTACCAGATTTCAAATGCACGAGTTTGTGGAGAATATTGCGAAAGGTGGGATTCAAATATGAGAAGCGAAGCAGAAAAACTATTTTAATTGAAAAACAAGAAATTGTTTTATGGAGACGTAAATACTTAACTTCTATCAAAAAGTATCGTGAAGAGGGAAGAAAAATTTATTATACAAATGAAACTTGGGTTAATGCACGGCATGTGAAACGTAAAATTTGGAAAGATACTACTGTGTCAACTGCAAGGCAAGCACACTTGCAGGGTCTTTCAACCGGCATCAAAAATCCATCGGGCAAAGGAAAACGATTGATTGTTGTGCATATGGGTAGCACCTCAGGCTTTGTGGAGGGTGCTTATTTAAATTTTGAATCCAGAAAGACAGGTAAACAATAAATTCAGGTTTATAATTGCAAATTTACTTTTACCAATTGTTTTAGGTGATTACCATGAAGAAATGAATGGTGAGGTGTTTACAAATTGGTTGGAAAGTGTTCTACCGCTTTTAGAAGATAACTGTGTGATCGTAATGGACAATGCGCTTTATCACAGCATTAAAGCCGAAAAAGTTCCTAACCAACGTTGGCGAAAAGGTGATATCGAGTGGCTTCATAGCAAAGCTGTATCACCAACAGGTGGAGACTTATTAAAAATAGAACTATTGCAATTAGCAAACCAATATTCCCAATCTCATCCAACTTCTTACGTTATTGATGAAATAATCAACAACAGCGGAAGAATCGTATTGCGATTGCTCCCATATCACTGCAATTTAAATCCGATTGAACTGGTATGGACGCAAATTAAACATTACCTAGCGGCCAGTAATACGACATATAAAATTGCCGATGTAAAAAACTTGTTGGATGAAGGTATTGTCAATGTTAAAGCAGGAAAATTGTATGATTGTGTGGAACTTGCAATTAATAAGGAAAAGCGAATGTGGGATTTAGATGGTATAATAGAAAATATGTTGGAAGTAGTTGGCATTCTGATAGTAGTTCTTCAGAAGAATCAAGTGACGAAGATTTGTAATTTGTAATCGTTATGTAATTATATAATTTTGCCTTAATTTATTCTGTTAAATGAAAAAGCCTATTTTGTCGTTCACATTTATATTTTTGTATCACTTTGGTTTAGCGAATGTTGTGCGTTTAATTTTGAAATAAATTTACAATTGTTAAATGTAAAGATAGGTGCTCACTCAATAAGAATCTTTTTTTGTCATTTTGTGTAGAATGTTAATGAAATTAACTGAAAACCTTTTGAGTAGAATGAGCCACATCTCAAGGGCATTTAAAATATAATTTTTTGCGTATAAGTTTTTATAACTTGCATTAAACGAATAAATCCGTTGTAAATATCACTGTCAAGTTACCTCCATGTCACATGTTTGCGTTTTGCTTTATATTCACAAAGTCAACCATTACAATTCTTTTCATAAGTGGCAATCTACAATCTCATATAACACATTTTATTTGAAACACACACATATTTCAGTCATGTACTGGCTAATAAAAGAAATGCACTGATTTATTAAAGAGGTTTCTAAAATAAATGACGTTCACAAAATTACACTATTTTTAAATTTTCGCGCATTTTGAAGATAACCAAAAAACATAGCTGTGTAAACTTGCCCTCAGAGGTAGCTCCATCTACTACCTTCTTAAATAGAATATAGTATAGATAGATGAATCTAAGACTGATCTAACCTTACTTCTGTATTCTTCGGCTTCTTCAGGATCTAACTTCATAGCTGTTTCTTCAATTGCGGTTATTAACTCTAAGTAAGTGAAAGGTACCAAGTTTGAATCTCAGAGTAGTCACGTTCTTGGGAAAAATCATAACATATAAATTCGACTCAAGTGCGAAAAGAGTCCTTCTTAGGACTAAGCCTGATGACGGAAGCAGAATCCGATTCCGAAACGTCGCGCTCATAAAGCAAAAACTATGGAAATATTCCGATCAACTCAACTAATATGAAACCACAGTTAGAAAATACTTATAATACAGTACTATGTTATGTAATGATGAGATTTAATAAATACATCTACTTCTGTCTCCCAGACGCCATGTTTTGCTATTATTATGATTTTTATTTAATTGATTTTATTAATTGATTTCAAAAAAGGCCACCAAAATCACGCTCCCAAAAAAATGACCATCAAAAATGGTTGTCGTGTTGATCTAATTGATTTGATTAATCGATATGATTAATTGACCCGATTAATTGATTTGATTAATTGATCTGGTCAAAGTACATGCGTAGGTTCAAATGTTACTCAAGGTAAACTTTTAAAAATTGATTTGATTTAATTGTTTTGATTAATTAATTTGATTTTAAAACGACCGACAATAAAAAAAATGACCGTCAAAACAAAATATGTCGGACAAGAATAGCTGTTGAAAATGACCGATAAACTTCGGCGTTTACAAGTCACAAAAATTCAGGCGCCGACGCGCGGCGTCGAAAAGCTCTTTATCTTTTATTACTGATATGACCTAGATGTTTGATATAAGTCGATTTCAGTAACTATGTATCTTAAAAAACTCTTAATACTGCCAAAAGGCCTCTAATTACGGGTTAGAACGATAAATATGTCATCGAGGGATACCTGATAAGAAGTTGGCAATTAAGATACATTAAACATTCCGGCGGTTGCCTACGCACCAGAGGTTGGAATTTTGGAATTAAAAACTGCACAATGCGCGTGCGCGGAGGATTTGTCCTATTCTGCACCCATTCTACTAATGAACTCAAAGGTAGCCGATTACCAAACGAAATTTGAGTTTTGAAATTGAAATATGAATAGAGTGGTCATTACAGTTATAACAGTTAATTAAAAAAAAATTCAACTGGTGCCGAAACAATGCAAACATCCACACACACACACACACACACACACACACACACTCGCACGCACGTATGCTCGCACACACGCACGCACGCACGCACGCACACACACACAGACGCAGACGCAGACGCAGACGCAGACGCAGACGCAGACGCAGACGCAGACGCAGACGCAGACGCAGACGCAGACGCAGACGCAGACGCAGACGCAGACGCAGACACAGACGCAGACACAGACAGACACAGACACAGACACAGACACAGACACAGACACAGACACAGACACAGACACAGACACAGACACAGACACAGACACAGACACAGACACAGACACAGACACAGACACAGACACAGACACAGACACAGACACAGACACAGACACAGACACATACGCAGGCGCAGGCGTAGACGCAGACGCAGACGCAGACGCAGACGCAGACGCAGACGCAGACGCAGACGCAGACGCAGACGCAGACGCAGACGCAGACGCAGACGCAGACGCAGACGCAGACGCAAACGCAGACACAGACACAGGCACTGACTTAGGCACAGACACAGGCACAGGCACAGGCACATGCACAGGTACAAACGCAGACGCAGACGCAGACGCAGACGCAGACACAGACACAGACACAGGCACAGACACAGACACAGACACAGACACAGACACAGGCACAAACACAGGCACAGGCACAGGCACAGGCACAGGCACAAGCACAGGCACAGGCACAGACACAGACACAGACACAGACACAGACACACACACAGACACAGACACAGACACAGACACAGACACAGACACAGACACAGACAGACACAGACACAGACACAGGCAGACACAGACACAGATACAGACACAGATACAGACACTGACACACAGACACACAGACACACAGACACAGTCACAGACACCGACACAGGCACAGACACAGACAGACACAGACACAGACACAGACACAGACACAGACACAGACACAGACACAGACACAGACACAGATACAGACGCAGACATAGACACAGACACAGACACAGACACAGACACATGTACAGGCACAGACACAGACACAGACACAGACACAGACACAGACACAGACACAGACACAGACACAGACACAGACACAGACACAGACACAGACACAGACACAGACACAGACACAGACACAGACACAGACACAGACACAGACACAGACACAGACACAGACACAGACACAGACACAGACACAGACACAGACACAGACACAGACACAGACACAGACACAGACACAGACACAGACACAGACACAGACACAGACACAGACACAGACACAGACACAGACACAGACACAGACACAGACACAGACACAGACACAGACACAGACACAGACACAGACACAGACACAGACACAGACACAGACACAGACACAGACAGCAGACACAGGGCACGGACACGGACACGGACACGGACACGGACACAGACACAGACACAGACACAGACACAGACACAGACTCAGACACAGACACAGCACAGACAGACACAGACACAGACACAGACACAGACACAGACACAGACACAGACACAGAAAGACACAGACACAGACACAGACACAGACACAGACACAGACACAGACACAGACACAGACACAGACACAGACACAGACACAGACACAGACACAGACACAGACACAGACACAGACACAGACATAGACACAGACACAGACACAGACACAGACACAGACACAGACACAGACACAGACACAGACACAGACACAGACGAGACACAGACACAGACACAGACACAGACACAGACACAGACACAGACACAGACACAGACACAGACACAGACACAGACACAGACACAGACACAGACACAGACACAGACACAGACAGACACAGACACAGACACAGACACAGACAGACACGCACGAACAGACACGGACAGGACACAGACACAGACACAGACACAGAACACAGACACAGACACAGACACAGACACAGACACAGACACAGACACAGACACAGACCAGACACAGACACAGACACAGACACAGACACAGACACAGAAGACACAGACACAGACACAGACACAGACACAGACACAGACACAGACACAGACACAGACACAGACACAGACACAGACACAGACACAGAACACAGACACAGACACAGACACAGACACAGACACAGACACAGACACAGACACAGACACAGACACAGAACAGACACAGACACAGACCAGACACAGACACAGACACAGACACAGACACAGACACAGACACAGACACAGACAGGCGCAGACGCAGACCAGACCAGACACAGACCAGACGCAGACCAGACACAGACACAGCACTGACTCAGGCACAGACACAGACACAGCACAGGCACAGGCACAGGCACAGCACAGACAGACACAGGCACAGGCACAGACACAGACACAGACACAGACCAAACACAGACACAGACACAGACACAGACGCAGACCAGACACAGACACAGACACACAGGACACAGACACAGACACAGACACAGACACAGACACAGGCACAGACACAGACACAGACACAGACACAGACACAGACACAGACACAGACACAGACACAGACACAGACACAGACACAGACACAGACACAGACACAGACACAGACACACAGACACAGACACAGACACAGACACATACGCAGGCGCAGCAGACGCAGACGCAGACGCAGACCAGACCAGACGCAGACGCAGACACAGACCAGACCAGACCAGACGCAGACAGACACAGACACGACAGACAGCAACAGACACAGACACAGGACTGACAGGCACAGACACAGGCACAGACACAGGTACAAACGCAGACGCAGACGCAGAACAGCAGACACAGACACAGACACAGACACAGACAGCACAGACACAGACACAGACACAGGCACAGGCACAGACACAGCACACACAGACACAGACACAGACACAGACACAGACACAGACACAGACACAGACACAGACAACAGACACAGACACAGACACAGACACAGACACAGACACAGACACAGACACAGACACACAGACACAGACACAGACACAGACACAGCAGACACAGGCAGACACAGACACAGACACAGATACAGCACAGATACAGACACTGCACACACAGACACAGACACAGACACAGACACACAGACACAGACACACAGACACAGCACAGACACGACACAGCACAGACAGACAGACACAGACACAGACAGACACAGACACAGACACAGACACAGACACAGACACAGACAGCACAGACACAGACAGACACAGACACAGACACAGACACAGACCAGACACAGACACAGACAGACACAGACACAGACACAGACACAGACACAGACACAGACACAGACACAGACACAGACACAGACACAGCACAGACACAGACACAGACACAGACACAGACACAGACACAGACACAGACACAGACACAGACAGACACAGACACAGACAGACACAGACACAAACACAAACACAGACACAGACACAGACACAGACACAGACACAGACACAGACAGACACAGACACAGACACAGACAGACACAGCACAGACACGACACAGACACAGAACAGAACAGACACAGACACAGCACAGGCACAGGACAACAGGCGCACAGGGCCCGCAGACCAGACGCAGACCAGACCAGACCAACGCAGAACAGACAACAGAACAGACACAGACACAGACAGACACAGCACAGAACAGACACACGCCAGACACAGACACGACCGCACAGACACAGGACAGACACAGAACAGACCAGACCAGACACAGACACAGACACGACACAGACACCGACCGACCAGACACGACCAGACCAGACCGAACAACACAGACACAGACACGACACAGACACAGACACAGACCAGACACAGACACAAACAGACACAGAACAGACACAGAACAGACACAAACAGACACAGACACAGACACAGACAACACGACACAGACACAGACACGACCAAACAGACACAGACACGACACAGACACAGACACAGAACAGACACAGAACACAGACACAGACACAGACACAGACACAGACACAGACACAGACACAGACACAGACACAGACACAAGACACAGACACAGACACAGACACAGACACAGACACAGACACAGACACAGACACAGACACAGCACACACAGACACAGACACAGACACAGACACAGACACAGACACAGACACAGACACAGCACAGACACAGACACAGACACAGACACAGACACAGACACAGACACAGACACAGACACAGACACAGACACAGACACAGACACAGACACAGACACAGACACAGACACAGACACAGACACAGACACGACACAGACACAGACACAGACACAGCACAGACACAGACACAGACACAGACACAGACAGACACAGACACAGACACAGACACAGACACAGACACAGACACAGACACAGACACAGACACAGACACAGACACAGACACGACACAGACACAGCACAGACAGACACAGACACAGACACAGACACAGACACAGACACAACACAGACACAGACACAGACACAGACACAGACACAGACACAGACACAGACACAGACACAGACACAGACACAGACACAGACACAGACACAGACACAGCACAGACACCAGACACAGACACAGCACAGACACAGACACAGACACAGACACAGACACAGGCACAGACACAGACACAGACACAGGCACAGACACAGACACAGACCAGACGCAGACGCAGACACAGACACAGACACAGATACAGACACAGACACAGACACAGACAGACACAGACACAGACACTGACACAGACACAGACACAGAGACAGACACAGACACAGACACAGGCACAGGCACAGGCACAGACAGACACAGACACAGACACAGACGACGCAGACACAGACACAGACAGACCAGACACAGACACAGACAGACACAGACGCAGACGACAGACACAGACACAGACACAGACACAGACACAGACACAGACACAGACACAGACACAGACACAGACACAGACACAGACACAGACATACAGCAGACACAGACACAGACACAGACACGGACACAGCACGGACACGGACAGCAGACCAGACAGCACTGACACGACACAGACACAGACAGACACAGACACAGACACAGACACAGACACAGACACAGACACAGACACAGACACAGACACAGACACAGACACAGACACTGACACAGACACAGACACAGAGACAGACACAGACACAGGCACAGGCACAGGCACAGGGGCAGGCACAGACACAGGCGCAGACGCAGACGCAGACGCAGACGCAGACGCAGATACAGACACAGACACAGACACAGACACAGACACAGACACAGACACAGACACAGACACAGACACAGACAGACACAGACACAGACACAGACACAGACACAGGCACAGACACAGACACAGACACAGACACAGACACAGACACAGACACAGACACAGACACAGACACAGACAGACACAGACACAGACACAGACACAGACACAGACACAGACACAGACACAGACACAGACACAGACACAGACACAGGCAGAGACAGAGACACTACAGTCACAGACACAGACACAGACACAGACACAGACAGACACAGACAGACACAGACACAGACGCAGACACAGACACTGACACAGACGCAGACACTAACACTGACACAGACACAGACACAGGCACAGACACAGACACAGACACAGTCACAGACACAGACACAGACACAGACACAGACACAGACACAGACACAGACACAGACACAGACACAGACACAGGCACAGGCACAGACACAGACACAGACACAGACAGCAGACACAGACGACAGACACAGACACAGACGACAGACACAGACACAGACACAGACACAGACACAGACACAGACACAGACACAGACACAGACAGACACAGACACAGACACAGACACAGGCACAGGGGCAGGACACAGACACAGACACAGACAGACGATACAGATACAGACACAGACACAGACACGAACAGACACAGGACACAGACAAGACACAGAACAGACACAGACACAGACACAGACACGACACAGACACGACACAGACACAGACACAGACACAGACACAGGCACAGGACACGGCACAGACACAGGACAGACGAGACACGAGAACAGACACAGACACAGACACAGACACAGACACAGACACAGACCAGACACAGACACAGACACAGACACAGACAGACACAGACACAGACACAGACACAGACACAGAACAGACACAGACACAGACACAGACACAGACACATCACAGACACGACACAGACACAGACACAGACACGACACAGACACAGACACAGACACAGACACAGACACAGACACAGGCCAGACAGACACAGACACAGACGCACAGAACAGACACAGACACAGACACAGACACAGACACAGATACAGACACAGACACAGACACAGACAAGACACAGACACAGACACAGACACAGACACAGACACAGACACAGACACAGACACGACGACAGACACTGACACAGACACAGACACAGACACAGACACAGACACAGGCACAGGACACAGGACAGGGCAGGACAGCACACAGACACAGACACAGACACAGACACAGACCAGACACAGACACAGACACAGACACAGACAGACACAGACACAGACACAGATCAGATACAACACAGACACAGACACAGACCAGTCACAGACACGACACAGACACAGACACAGACACAGACACAGGCACAGGCACAGGGCCAGGCACAGACACAGGCCAGACCAGACCAGACCAGAACAGACACAGACACAGACACAGACACAGACACAGAAACAGACACAGACACAGACACAGACACAGACACAGACACAGACACAGACATAGACACAGACACAGACACAGATACAGACACAGGCAGAGACACGGGCACGGACACAGGCACGGACCCGGACATGGCCACAGGCACGGACCTGGACACGTACACTGACACGGAGACGGACACGGACACGGACACGGACACGGACACGGATACGGATACGGACACGGATACGGACACGGACACGAACACAGACACGGACACGGACACGGACACGGACACGGACACGGACACGGACACGGACACGGACACGGACACGCACACGGACACGGGCACAGACATGGTTACAGACAGAGGCCCTGACCCTGGCACTGATACTGACACTGTCACAGGCACAGACACAGACGCAAAAGCGAAAATTATTTAGAATTGCTGAAACGTGTAAATTCGTTGAAAACTCGGACTTTTTTGACAGAAACAATACTTTACGTATGGGTGCTTCAAAAATCAAGTACAAACACAATAAAACAATGCAAAAATGTAACAACATAAATAAGGCGGCGGCTGCTATTGCATGGAAATGGAAAAGGAGAAAGCAACGTGTTTCATTCCATCCCCAGGGGGGAGGGCAGGCTGTTTGATATATCCAAGCTCCTTCAACCACAGTCATGGGTTCGCAATATAGTGGCGGTTTTGAGGAGGATACTATCCCAGTATTAGCTTAAATAACTGCACATGGTGTGCGTATACGCAGTGCCCATGTCGCGCATTAAGTATGAGTAAAACACCCTGAAAAATCTTCATACAGGGCTTGACGGTAACGGGAATTGAACTAATTACCTCACGAATGCTAAGCAGGTCGTGTTACCATACGCACACTAACTCTGTGTTGCATGGAAACGTGTAAATCATACCGTGTAACTTCAGACGCGTTTACTTAACATATTCTATGAGAGTGAAATATAAGATGTGTTCATTACTTAATGGTTATACAATAAAAAAATATGTAAGTGCCTACCTATTGGATTTTCTAAAGTCCAACGTCTGTGTTTATTATTTTACTATGATAATCTTGAGTCTGTTCTTCACTTTGATATGCGTAACCTCAGCATTTTTTATAAATATCTTTAAAGCCAGCGTAATTATGTTTTTGTAAGAAAGTTTGATTTGAGCAGTGCTCTGTGTTTTTGTGCTATTAAATATTAGTTATAATACAAAAGTTTGATTGTGTTTTCTCGCTTATGTCGCTAACAAGTAAAACATGTTTAATAGTAACAAAGTTGGACGTTTTTACTTATTTATTTTAAAGGCTAAGTTGAACTCATTACAATTGCAATATTGGCAATTAGAATACAGTCAAATTATACATTTTCATAATAACTACAATTTTAGTTTGGTTTAATTTTTAAACTTGTAAAAGAACCTATTTTAATTTTTAAAACACATTATTCAAATAATCTTAAATGTAATTTAATTCAATATTTATTTTTTTCTATTTGCGGTCTTTTATATTTTGTATTATATTCTAACTAACTAAACCAAGAATTAAGAGAATTATTTACTTTCAGAAAGTTGAAGTTGAAATTACTCAGACGAATAAATTATTGCATGCATTAAAGCTGTGTATGTTGGGTTGCATCAAAAAAATTGTATGCGTGACGTAAATTGTTTTTATCTCAATTAATTGCTAAGTTCAGGTAGAAATAATAATCAAAATTGTCTAAAGCGTAAAATGAGTAAAAGTTAAAATAAATGCATACATATAGATATTATTTAAAATTGGCTTTAAAGTAGCGTCATCTATGGTGTATTTAGAAAATGATTTGATCGACATCAACAAATTAGAAAAGGAAAACAGACGAAGAAAAAGAAATGGATACAAATATGGCATTCGATGAACGTACTTTGATGTAACTGTTGTAAAAACGTAAGGAAATAAGTCGTTAATCGATTGTAAATGTTACGTGTGTTAAGTGAAATAGTTCATTTAAGTGCGTGTGTTTATAAAATAAAGTAAAAATTATGTAATGGTGTGTACGGATATTGAAAAATCCACCCCATTTGGTGTGGTACGGTTGTAGTATATTTTATCATTGGTGATTTGACGACAATTTGGATTATTAAAGGGTATGGTTTTTAAGCCATGGGAGCCCAGAATACCAAGGAAAGAACCGTTTCTGTTGGAACACATTCTGCAAGAGTAACAAGAAATAGATCAAGAATTCCTAAAGATGGGCGACAAAGTTCAAATATTTTTACGGAACACAGCGGTATGATTCATTCCATTTTACTTTTACTATATTTCCAATTATTTATATAGTAATCATTGTTCAACGAAATTTAATTTGACCTCCAGTATAAAAAACAACTGATAAAACAATGTGCTATCGAATTGCAACAAAATAGAAACGGGTTTTGTTTTTCAGTTCCTTTCTATAAATAATTTATGTAAATAAAATAAATTGATAATTTATATAAATAAGGTGAATGCATTGATAAAACGACGTTTAGAAGAGTTGCGGCCGAATTGACAGGTTTGTGCTTGTCTTCCTGCAGACCTGTATACACGGCCCCTTGCTATGTTATGTCTGATTGTGTAACCGTCACTTTTGTCTCTTTACATACAAGGCGTTTCGTATTTACCGTTGTTAATATTTTAAAGGTGTAAATTAAATTCTCATATTAACGAATGTTTGTGAAATTAAATTTAAATAGAAAAGGAATGCGGTGAGAAAATCAATATTTACCGATAAACGATGTCTATAATGATAATTAAGAGGTTTAATATTTACAACTTGCAACCTTAATTCATTTCAATTTATTGCATATTGTGATTAGTACAAAATGAGTCATTAACCGGAATTTTATTGAATTTTGTGTTTAAGTCAGTTGAATTCAATCGAGCATTAAATCTCTTAGGAAAATGTACTCTCAGAAATTACCATTGGGAATTTCCCCAGTTTCAACCTTTTAGGCGATGTGTTATTTTTAGTAGGTACATTTTTTTTTTGTTTAAAAGTGTGCGGGCTCTATTTTTATTTGGTATTATTAGCCTTTTTTTAACAAATTTGAGAAATAATTTGTTGATTCAAGATACTAGTAATTTTACAATAAAAATATTGTGCTTCTTATTGCATTGTACCTAAAATCTTGATCCAATACTTCTTTTTTGTAGTAAATTATGTGTACTCTACAGGATGTGCTAATAATCACTCGCAGGTAGGATATGTCGGAACTTCAGAATTAAAAGAACTCTCAGGCCAGAGTATACATGTTCTGTTGCGCTGTAATTATGAGCATATTTTTTATATTAATGTGTAGATGGCGCTATATTGCAATGTATTTACCGTTTCAAAGAACCAAATTTTAACGAAATTTCACTGTTCTTATAAGACAAACGGATTTACAAATTTATTAAAAAACTAAAAATTTAAGGTCTTAATTATTTCTCAGTTATATTAGATTTTGTATGTTTTTTTACAGTTTTTTAATATTAATGATCGTAATAATCTCGAGTGTTAAATATTCAAATTAGATTGTGAGCTTACATTCAAGGTTATGCGAGTAGTTTTCTGTTATGGCTCGTTCTTGTATAAAAACACAAGACGTATGAAAACAAAAACTTTGTAATATAAATACTTAACTTTTGGCTTTTTTAAATGATGTATTTTTCTAATTTTGTAAATCATTTGTTAAAATGAAATGTCTTGAACAAGGGCATACCTACTCAATAGCAGTGTTTCTAGACTTGCCCAGAGCACTTGACTGCGTGTCACACACAAACTTAGTGCTGTACAATTCTAATGAGATTAGTTTGAAATTAATCAAATAGATTTCAGCTTGTAAGATATAACAATACCGTGTCCGACAAGCTTCGCATTAAGAGAGGGGTGCCTCAAGGGTCCATTTTAGGGCCACTGCTGCTCTTAATTTATTTTAACAAGTTTCCTAATTACGTGAATCTACGCTGAAAGTATACTGTATGCTGATGACACTACATTGATTGTGAAGGAGAACAAACTACACAACATTTTTCTCTTGAAGAGGAAGTAGAAACATTAGCGATGAAGTGGTTTACAGCGAATGAACTTAGTTTAAATAATGAAAAACCAAAAAATGTTTATTTCGATGCGTCCCCATTCATATGAAAATATATCCTACTTTGAAGTTTTTAGGTATACATATAGACCTGACGATGAACTTGTCAGTACACACAATAACTATTATTTGGAAGATTAGTAAGAACAGTTATGTATTACGTCGATTATCAGACAGTGTAGCTAAAAATGTCTAATTAAAGCTTACTTTGTTTTAATACATTCTCTTTTAAGTTACGGAATTTTGGTCTGGGGGGAAATTGTTCAATGTCAATACCAAATATTTGGCTTACGTATAATTGATTCACTTGGAATAAGAGATAATTGTAAAAAATCCTTCCAGAATTTAGGAATTCTTACTCTATCGTCCGTTTTTATCTTGGAGAATACCTTTATTCAAAAGATAACATACATAAATTTCAGCGGCAATTATATATACATGGTACAGACCGTATGTATAATGCACACTATATATAAACTGCCTAGACCGTATGTAAAAGGACTGTAGGTATTCGACTGTATACAGAATAAACATTTGTTTCACACACAACCTAGTCCTTGTATAAAAGGCCTAGTCCATTTATATACGGCCCAATTAAATCTAGACCATATGTATTCAAAATCAGAATCTGCTAGGTATTATTTTATTTTACCTACGAATTAAGAGAATTCAACAACAGGCTTTGGTTTTTTTACGGTAACCTACGTTACCGTAGATTTATTTCCATTTTTTTAATCAAAATTAAGTCCAAAAATACGTCACAATTAAGTGAATTCAACAACAGACTTGGTTTTTTTATTTTATAATACACTTCGTAAATCTTACGAAGACAATAAACACCACGTGCGGCGTTATAAACATACGGTCTAAAACTGAATAGTCCGTATATATACGGTATAGTCCATATATGAAATATCAGGTTAATATCAAACGGTCGGTGAAATGCAGGCCGTCTATAAACGGTCTAGACCGTATAACTACAGTCTGATTTCATATGTGGTCTGTAACATATATACACACTTCACAAAATCTAGAATTGACTATTGTAGATTAACTAAATCGCAAAATGGTCGACAATTTATTTATCTGAAATTTTATTTAACCACTTCCCAAATGAAATTAAACTATTGCAAGAAAAGGAATTAAAGAGTGCTGTAAAAAGTTATGTAATAAGGCTTGTTACCTACTCAATTAAGGAATTCCTCAGTGACGATATTGTCTAGTCAGAATTAATCAATCGTACACCGTTTTACTAGTCTTTTAATTCCTTGTTTTATTGTTGTTAATTATGATTTACATTTACTTCCAAATGCATTTACAATTTGACAAATGTAAGTGCTTTGCACAATCCCATGAAATAGATATTCTTATTATTATTGTTATTATTATTTATATTTATATAAACTTTCGATAATAATTAGTTATCGTAAATGGTAATATCTGTAGGTATTGCTTGATAAAAGTTATGTTATATATATATATATATATATATATATATATATATATATATATATATATATATATAAGAGGACCGCTTACGTTGTGTAAAAGAGTTGTTACGGGATATGTGTGTTGCGCGTATCTAAGGGAGAATAAAATAAATGTAACACAATAAAACACAGTATATAAACTTATAAGCAAGTGCAATGTAGTTCTGCTATCTTTAATACGGATTGATGAAAAAACTACAAAAGAGAAACCTCACCGCCGCATACTACAATAAGAATAACAACATAAAGTATTAGTTATAAATACCTAGATCAATACCTATTTAGACTCTACTGTTATGTCTTCTGACCACGCATCCAAAGTGCCTTAACTACTTCGCTAGCTGCTGGTTTATATTTTCTAGATTGTGTTGGGTTAAAGCCTCCCAGTCACAATCGTTCTGCAGTATTGTAAAGGAATCATAGGCCTTCAGATTAGTGACTCCCGCTATAATCTCCATACAAAGTCATTACTGCCACTTAATTTTAAACATATGAGCAATGTTGGCATTACAAGCAATAAGTTGTCAACAAATACCGAAATACCGAAATGGTATTTGATCTACCTACATATTTTAAAATAGTGCATAACCCCTCGGTTTGGGTATTGCACTTTTATTAAACGCTTTCTTAATGTGATTTCTAAAAACTAATAAGTTTAGTACGCCTAGCTTTCATATAATACCTAAAATTATGTGTAAATATTGATTAGGAAGCCTTGGAAAACAAAACAAACATTTAACGTAGTGGTAACCTTTTTTTATGTTATAAATGTAATACACATTGCCAACACACGTTTAAATTTTCTAGTTTGTGTTTTATACTACCTATTAACAATTAATTATGATGAACATCATGTTACGTAAATCACAACAATATCATTTGGATTGAATGTCATTATTGTGTTTTCAAGAACTGTTTCTCAGTTTCGATGCAACGGTGCACTAGGTGAAAGCTAAAATAATTTGATGTTTCTTTTGCTTCTGCAGATCCTGATAAAAAACGAGTTATTTATAAACACAATGCTTGTAAAAATTCCTCCCCCAACCCCCTTGTCCCTAATGGGCTAAAAAGGAAAAATAAAAAGTATATCAGAGCAGGGTGAATTATATGATTCTAAGAAAAAATGCCCTTACAACTTTTTCGGAAAATGCTTTCCCTCTTAAGTTATTGCCATTTGAAGATTGGAATTTTCACCGCTTAAAAACGTTATTTTGATTGTTTTTTCTTCAATAATTCAGAAACTATTGTACTTATAGGATAGTTTAACGTGTTACTTGAAAGGTAAACAAAAAAAAGAAATCGATTTTTATTCTTTATCACTAATACAAACGTTGATATTGTGCTTAAACGGTAGTGACTACAGTTTTAAATTTTTGAAAATTCAATTTTGATATGCAATAGTTCCAATCACTTTTGATGTTCTTTTATTCATTCCTTAGAGTTCTCGCTATTTAAAAAAAAATTATAATAAAAAATGAAAAACTTACAGCCCTTTTACCTAAAAAAATGTTAACAAAAGGTATTTCAAAAGTTCTGAAAGAAATTCTAATGATCGAAAGCGATCCGATTAATATTAGTAGAGTTATTCGACTTTAAAAAATTGCTTCTAATAGTTCCAAAATAGCTCTCGTATTGTTCTGAACATGCACAGTTCCTTTCCAAAGAGTTTCGATGCTAAAATTAATTATATAATTTTTTTTAATTAATTTGTCCGAAAAATGGGCTATTTTTTTCTAATTGTTAAAAAAAGTGGTGGCCATTTTTCGGGGGCCATTATCAACCCCTTGCTAGAATTTTCAACCTCTTGATGAAATTTTCACCCGTAATTTGGACCCTTTTGGCGGTATTAAGAGCCTTTTTGGCAGTCCAGCCCCTGGAGGGTAGGCAAACGAACGAGTCACGTTACTCTGGGGTTGGGGTTGCACGCGTGATCCGGTGGGACAAGGAGAGGGACGCATCAAAGCCCAACCATTTTGTTTTAAATTACGGCTTCTTTTCGGAGGCCAGTTTCAGCCCCTTGATGGAATTTTCACCCCTAATTAGGGCCCTTTTGGCTATATTAAGAGCCTTTCTGGCAGTCCAGCCCCAAGAGGGTAGGAAAACGACGTCATAATCAAATTCCACGGCCATTTTGTTTTTAATTGAGTCTTAACCCGCCGCATTTTAATTATGGGCATAATTAAATTTCTGAGTCGTGTGGAGAAAGGCGTGGGTATATCAAGTCATGCCCTCACGTTTAGGGGGAGTACCAGATCTGAGTGTCGGTTAGCCTTATCTACAAAGTAAGCGGTCGCTCATGGGAGCTCTAGGTATATACAGTGGGAGAATCGTTACCTGAAGGTTATAAAGAATTGTTAGCTCAGCTTCTTGTTTGATTTGATTGAGATCGATTGATTTGACTGATTTGGTTAATTGTTTATGTATTTGCTTGATTGATCTGACTAAGATTGATTAATTGATTTTATTAATTGAATTTGACTAATTGATTTGATTGAGTTTGATCTGATTGATTGAGTTTGATTTGGTTGACATTGATTTGATTGAGAAGGATTTGATTGTTTGATCAGAGCACAGAACCTGAGCTGGGTCTATGGAACAATCAGAAAGCACAGGGGATAATTATGACGTCAAGATCAACTAAGATACGTTAAACGTGTCTGCGGCTGCCTACCCTCCAGGGGTACTATTTCAAATTTCTCGCCAAAACAAAAACTGCCGAGGACAAAATGGCCGAGGGCATTGATTATGACTCATAGTTAAAATAATTGAACTTTAATCTCCCCACGCCTTCCCCTACACAGCGCAATTTAATTATGACCCATAATTGATAACAAAATGGCCGCGGGATCAAATTTCCAGCCAAAACAAAATGACCGAGGACTTTAATTATGATATAATTAAAATAATTGGACTTTGAGCTCTCCACGTCTTCGGATCACGTGACCACCCTCAACCCCAGAGTCACGTCACTCGCTCGTTTGCCTACACTCCAGTGTCTGGATTGCCAAAAATGCCCTTAACGCCGTCAAGGGGTTGAAAATGTTCCCCGACAAGAAGCCGGCCCCACCCCTCTGTTCTTATGTGCCCCAAAACCCACACTCCGTTTAATTAATTATGACGTCATTTCCCATGCGGCCCTCATTCTACTCACCAGACATTTTCACAGGAGTTTCTCTAAAAAAAAATTCTTACTTTTCATTCTTTGAATATTTTGCTTATAATTATTCAGAAGTATGTCTAGATGAAACTAAAATTTGCATCAAATATCAAATTGGTATCATAGAGCAACAAGGTAATAAACCTAGTTATTAAAAAGTTAACTTTAGAAACCCTGTGTCTTGAAAAAATAAAATGCGAATGAGAAATGACATAAGTCGCGTTATTTTAGCAAAAATAAAAAAAATAATTCATTAGTCTTTATATAACAAGAAGTGAACATTCTTTATTTACATCAATATCTATAATGTAAATACATTTATACACTACGTTTCAAATGAAATGCACCACTTAGAAATAATGCTGTTGATCTTGAAAGTATGGTAAAATAATGCTTTATTAACTGTATAAGATGATGAAATTTTGAAGGCAAAGTATTAACAGTTAACAAGAAAATGTTAATAGTGTGTAGCATCGCCACGCACAGCAATACAGGCGTTCACTCTCCGAGGCTTGCTTTCTATGAGGTGGTCTATATCCTCCTGAGGCATTTCATCACAGGGTACCTGGAGATGCTGTCGTAATTGATCCAAGTTGTTTGGGGGCCTTGGTAGCTGCCTTAGTCTTCGACCCATCATGTCCCATACACGTTCAATAGGCGTAAGATCTGGCGATCGCGCAGGCACGGCAATACTGGTCGCTGCATACAGTCTAGCAGCCTCACTCGCATTCCCTTGGGCAACACCGTAATAATAATGAATATCGGCATATTCTTCATTTGAAAACATGACTCAGGAAGGAAAACACGAACACGAACAAGAACAATAATAATAACAAGAACAAGAACGATTCAAAAACTAAATTACAATATCACTACAACAGAAAGAACTCGTTTTGAAATGAGCAAAACTGTAATAGCAAACAAATTTTGACAACTAACTTACTAATGTCAAGTCGTTGCTACGGTGATGAAAAGATATCAGTAAAGGAGACGTATTTCTTGCCGTAAATGTACAGATTGATTGAAAAGTGAAGGACAAATCGTCAATTCTCATCTACTCTACCATATTTTTGAAGGTGTATTCCTGTAACAATTCAGTAATTAGTACGTCAACCATAAGTTTTTTTCATATCGTTGTGAAGCTTATGAAAAAAGGAAGTTTTTCCTTTATCGGCCATGTATCAAATCCATCTCTATTGGAAAAATATTCCTCTTGGAAATTTGTCTTGGGATTTGAAAAAAAATCATTTCTGAATTCATTATGTTATTAAAATTGTTGAATGATGAGTTTGTCTCGAATGAATTCAATATTCTTTAAGGCAGCGTGATTTAAAAAATAAGTCCACGAAATAGAAAAAATTAAAAAAAGTTGACATCTTGGAAACCATCAACAATAGACACACCCTGTATTAACAATTTTTTGTTCCTTTTGGCCAGAGGAATCAGCTGTTTTCGTTTTGGCCATCGAGTTTGGGTCACCCTGTATATATATATATATATATATATATATATATATATATATATATATATATATATATATATATATATATATATATATTTATTAATCATTCATTATTATACATGTTTCACCTGTAGCACAATTTCAAAAAATACACACACAAATTCACAAATATACACTCTTTTACAATTTTTTTTTTTTATTTCCTTCAGTTGCTAATTTACAATCTACTCTTAGTTTTAACAGAGTAATAAGTAAATGTCATGACAGGGTTGCTGAATGACACGAGTTGGGCACCGTCCATTGACGAGGCTCCAGAATTTACTCAGTGAGGTCTTCGGGCCATAATCTATTTAATCTTCTAGCGGCATGTTGGTGGGAATAGAGGTCGGTAATGAGTTCGTTACGGTGGTTTAGTGTGCGGTTTTTGCTTTTGGTAGCATGTTTCTTGATCACTTCTGTGATGAATGGGACTTTGAGATCGAGATGCAGTGTTTGGTTAGTGATGAACCAGGGTGCGTTAGCTAGCGTACGTAAGGTTTTTGATTGTAAAGACTGTAGTATCTTGGTATTTGATGGCTTACTGCATCCCCATAACTCGATCCCGTAAGACCATATAGGTATGATAATGGTTTTGTAGAGTAACAGTTTATTTTTAAGTGTAAGCTGCGATTTACGTCTAATCAGCCAGTACATACTTTTTGTCTTGAGGTTGAGCTGTTGTTTTTTGGCTTTTATATGCGCTTTCCAAGTCAATCTTTGATCAAGGTGAAGTCCTAGGTACTTCACCTCAGTTTTTGTTGGAATAAGTTGATTGTATATGGTGACTGGAGGGCATATGGAGTGTTTATTGGTGAAAGTAATTTGCGTTGATTTGCTGCTATTGACTTTAATGCGCCATTGGTCAAGCCAGTTTTCAAGAAGGTTTACGTGTGATTGAAGCCTTTCAGATGCTTGATCCGGGTCGGTGTCAGATGACATAATTGCAGTATCATCTGCGAAGGTCGCAATTAAGGTGTTTTCTGTAGTGGGAATATCCTCTGTGTACAAGAGGTAAAGGAGGGGATCAAGGACACTCCCCTGTGGGATACCGGAGTTGATGATTTGATAGGTGGAAAGCACTCCCTCGAATTGGACTTGGAAGTGTCTTTGGGTTAAATAAGATTTTAGAAGGAGGAAGACTTGGTGAGGTAGCTTTCTTTTAATTTTGTATAACAGCCCGCTGTGCCAAACCTTGTCGAAGGCCTGTTGAATATCCAAGAATACAGATGCACATAATTTTTTCCCTTCGATGGTATCATTGATATGATTTACTATTCTGTGACATTGCTGGATCGTAGAATGTCCTTCGCGGAAACCAAACTGGTGAGTGGGAATTAGGTCTTCTGAAGGTGTAATATCTTTGATTCTGTATATCAATAGCCGTTCAAATAGTTTTGATAAGAGGGGCAACAGGCTTATCGGTCGATAAGATGCGACTTCATGTGGAGGTTTACCAGGCTTAGCGATCATAGTAATGACAGCAAATTTCCACTGAGTGGGGAAGTGAGAGATGGCAAGCATGCGGTTATATATTGTTGTAATGAGCACGACCGCTTTTTTAGGAAGGTGTTTTAATATAGTGATAACTGTCCAGGTGAGTTAAGGTGTTCTTCAATTTCTGCGTTAAAATTGATATTATTAGATTCAAATGGAGTAAAGACTTGAGCCAGATGTTCGCCGAAGATATTTGCCTTATCTTCATTTGATCGAGCCCAACTTCCACCGGGTTTTCTTAAGGGTGGTATTTGATTAATAGGCCTTTTAAGCTTTCCAGTCGCCTTCCAGATAGTGTGATCGTCTGGTGAGAGTGTAAAAATATAGTAATTGAAAGTTGCATTTTTACTTTCTCGAATAGCGTTGCTAAGTTGGTGGGTATGATTGTTTAAAATAGCCTTATGTCGAGGATTTCGGGTTCTTTGCCATCTAGCACGGGCTCGACGTTTTTCTGCTAGAAGTTCCTTTATATGTAACGGTATATTATTGATTTAAGGTAGAGTTTTGTGATTTAGCGGAGTGGCTTCCCAGGCGGCTTTTTGAATGAGCTGAGTAAGGTATTCCACGGTTTCATCGACTTCGCTAGGTGTGCGCATTTTATGTGACAATTGTATGTGGTTATTAATATACAGCTGAAAGTGTTCCCAGTTCGTTTTAGCAGAGCAAAGCCTTGGTGGTGGGATTTTCCATATGATATTGGTACTCAATGTTATTATAGGAGAGTGATCAGAGCCTAGGTCGAAGTTGCTTTCGATTTTGCTATATATATCGGAGATGTCCTTAGTGGCGGCGAAGTCCAGCAGTTCGGGAATATTGCGAGGATCTGTTGGCCAATAGGTTGGCTCGCCGGTTGACAGGTATCTTAGGTTATTCTGTTGTATAGCAGCAAGAAGTGCTCGCCCTTTCGGTGAAATTAATCTCGAACCCCACGCAGTGTGCTTTAAGTTCCAGTCCCCGGCTAAGAGAAATCGATGTTCAAGAGGGAGTAGAAGTTCTTGAAACTCGTCAGTGGAAATGCTGTGTCTAGATGGGCAGTAGATGGCTCCGAGAATTAGTGGCTAGGGTAACAAGTTAACTTTAACCAGAGCGTACTGAATTTTGTCTGTTATATGACCTGGCAACTGGTAGTGATCAATTGCAGATCTAATTATAATTGCTGAGCCTGCATGTGCAGTTCCGTCCGGATGATTTGCATAATACAATGTATAGTGCGGTATTTTTATTACTGTGTAAGACGTGGAGTGACTTTCGGAAATCAGTATAATATCGATTTTGTTAGTGTTTAAAAATAAGGTTATTTCATGGATATGGTTTGTAAGGCCATTTGAGTTCCACGCCGCTATTCTTAGTGAATTTGTCATTATTGTGTTAATTTAGTAATAACTGTGGTAAGCATGCTGAGAATCATGCTGTTCTGATTTAATAATTGTGAAAACATATTTTTAAATTCGTCCAAGAAGACGGTAAGTTTGTTTGCGATTTCATCGTTATTGTTACTTTGTTTGGCTGCGATTTGTGAGTACGCTGGTTGAGTTTTGAAGAGGATTATATAAGGGTTGGTGAGCAACTGGTATGGGTGGTGTACGGTCGATACCGTTGAGAGGTATTGTGATATTTGATTGCTTAGGCATATTTCTAGTTTTGAGGTCTCTGTAAACAGTGCAACCTTTGTAGCTGGCGGGATGATCGCCAGAGCACAATATAACCTTAACTTAAGCCAAAGTATAACAACAATTATTAAAAGGCGTCAAATTGTAACATTAATAGCGGCTCCAAGTGTATAAACACTGAAACTGGGCCAACTTATAACATTAAATAAAAAAGCGATGATGTAATATACCATTCGTAATTGATCAAGTAATTTAATTAATATAAAAAATTACCTTTTAATAATCGCTACTGCCGTCGGCTCATCGGTAGATGAATATAAGGGTGGATTCGAATAAATAGTTTAATTAACCTACCTGAAATGCTAGTTGCTTCTTTTCTGCTTGATTATTTTCACTTAATTCCAAAAATGTTATCAAAAAATTATGAAAAAAATAATAAATTCTCGAGCGCCATGTTGTCTTTCTTTTTTTTTATATATCTATCTAGGAACAACAAAACCTAGTTATTGAATATTACAAACAATTAACACAAATGAAAATAAAATAACAAGTTATACATAAGTTTATTTAATATATGTTTGAAAACGAAAAAAAAATTCAGAAGTCATAAACTAAATTATAAAAAACTTTACCTCTTAACGGTTCTGTACATACACTGTGACAGATACTATGAAGCAGAATGGTTCATATGGTGAGGTCAATGTCTTGCTTAGTTATCCTTAAAATATGGAATTTCCTTGAAGTTTAATTCGCCAAATTTATTTGTAAAAGAATGTAGAACTTGCGTTGTAACGGTAACTCAAGTAAAACTTGCCATTTCAAATAATAGTACAGTTAAATATTGACTTATACGTGCCATTAAAGATTATTAAGTATACAAATTAAGTGATTAAAAAGGTGCGTACTTAAAAAAGTAAGTACTTAATAAAAAAATAAAAGTGCATACTTGAAAAGTAAGTACTTAAAAAGTGAGTACTTAAAAAAAAAAGTAAGTAAAAGATGCCTAAAAAAAAGCAAAGGCTTTAGCTTTAAATATAATGAGAAAAAAATAACTTACCACCAAAATTCTGATGGCACCAAAATATAAAAAATTAAGTAAAAATCATGCTTATTTCTGTTAACATTCAGCATTAAGTGAATTACCAAAAAAGCTTTCAGAATAACTCAAGTGTATTCCCCTAAAAATCTTCACGCTTGCGCGAATACAATAATATAAATCCAATTTTTTTAAGAAAGGGAACTATAACCATTTATGTAATATTACACCTAAAAGATTTGTTCTAGGAAATGCCAATTAAATTGCCATTCTCAATTCTACATATTGATAATTAAAAACTTTTCTAATATTATGCCAAATAGATGAACGATTCTTAAATTAATGTACTTTTTAATACAACCACAAAAAAAAAAGGTTGTTACAATTACAACAAAGCACATGTGGCGGGAGTGTCCTTAGGTTTTTTGCAATTTTTACTGTCGTGGAAACCTCCGCATTTAACGCATTTATCGGGCTTAGTGTGCAGTAGGCCTTGAAGTGCCCATGTGTTTGGCAACGTGTACATTGAATTATATGGTTCTTGATTCGGGGTGGTTCAATTCTGATTTTGGTATTTTGTATAAATTCTACTTTATAATTTTTGTTGATCGGTTAGATCTACAAAAAATGGTAGTGGCTCTTACTGACTCTGTGTAGGACATCCTGTAAGAAATATAATAAATATCCGACACAGAGTCAGTAAGGAGCCACTACCAATGTTTTTTGTAGATCTTGAACCGCAGCCTAACAACAAAGAAATTTATAAAGATAAACAATAAAGTTTGTTGCAATGAACATCAATCCCTAAACACAACGTGCAAATCCACAATTATGATCGTGATCTACCGTAAATATTCGGCTGATTCTTGCTGTATGCTTCGGGCATGATGTTGCCTGAGAGCATCAACGCCCGAACGAGTCGAAATGTGTTCACAAGCTTTCGTAATATTCAATAGAAAATCATGTTGCTTATAAGCAACTCTGCCAAATAAAGGGTTAAACAACAAAAAATTGACACTAAGCGACTAGATTTCTTAAAATGTATAAATAAAAATTGTTGATAATTTATGTTAACAGTGGTGCAAAGTATATAATGACTTGTTCTTTTTCATTGAAACTTCCATCGTTTTCTGTATGATACTGAAACATTATTTTGCCAAAATTTCAAAATCATAGTATTATTATTTCTAAGTGGTACATTTGATTTGAAACGTAGTGTAGTTAATCAAGAAGGTAAAATATGACCTTAAGCATAAAAATTAAACAATAACACGCAATATGCTCCATTTTTCTAACCATACAATTTTCAAACAAAATAAGGAAGTCAAGCGCCCCACTCCGTTTATTATAATAAAGTGAATGTAAATTTAAATGGCTGAGCACCTGCTTTAGCATTGATTTAAATTTTATGTTTATTATAACGCATATATTTCATTTACACCTTTAAAAAGCAACACGTGGATATACATATAAATTCACGACAATTTTATGTATCCATTTCATACGAAAACAATTGCAATACGAGGACAAAGAAAAATATTCTCATAATTATAAACTTTCTAGTAAATTATCGTAGAAAAAAAGGTCACCTTCAATCGATTTTTAAAGTACAGCCATTAATAAAGAAAACTGAGTAACATTTCAAAGATTTGAAAATTGAAACTTCGCAGACGTATTAGGGAGAAACCCAATCAGTGAAGGGTGAGTAAACTGAGGAAGGACACAGACCATGAATTTATGAATGAACCCTAACCCCTCAGTTACTACTATAAAGCACCCGTTATTGAGTTAACGCAGACGACAGAATGTACAAACTACCCTTAAGTCATTGAATTCAAAATTTACATTTACATTTTAGGAGACCGAGTCTCGTATTATTTGTTAAAGTTTATCAAAACAGGAGACAGATGTTAAAAATTTTTTAGAAGCCATAAGTTGCTTGCTTGTGGAAAAGTGATACATACACACCTACCTCAACATCCTCTCATCCTAATAAATTAGGTAAGTTACACATGGATTTTTATATACAAAAAAAAGTGTAGAAAGAAGAGGTGTAACAACTAAAATACTGAAAGTTGTTCAAAGTATACATTTACGAGGTTTATCTTTCAAGTAATTAACGACGTAACATTACATAAGAGTTTTATATTTAACGTTTATACTTTCCTTTTTTTGAATTAGTGAAAAGTTAACCGCATGTAGGGCAAGAGATAACCTTATTACAACCATCCAGGTGGAAACAAGATATAAAAAAAGGTTTTAGCTCAAATCTCGTAAAGGTAAGCTATTGAAATGTATAGGGTGTCCTATTTTTCAGGGTACGTTGTTGTCATGTACCGTTTTTTAAATAAAGGGGAAAATTGATATCTTGCTTATTTTAAAAGCTAGTGACAAGCTATAAAGTGAGCACTCCCGTTTTTAAAATTGTTCCAATTTATAATCATAATTTTTGACCAATATTAGGCAGTTATGGACCACAGAAATAAAACTTTGGACGGGCTCCTATAAAGCGCTTGCAATAAAATCAAAAGTGGAAGTGTATCAGTGCCCAATGATAGTAATTCCAACCCCATTACACAGGGTGACCAAACGAGGAGGGGGTGGAAGATTGTATAAACACGAAATAAGTTATTTTTGAACCATGGGTAGGTATCAAAAGGCACTATATTTTAAAAATATGTTTGTTCATACAGGGTGTTTCATGTTATTGGAGCAAACTAAACTTATACTTTTTTAAACAGAACACCCTATATATTATTACATTTTTGGAAATCCCCTAAAATACGCTTTTATTTGATACGAAATTGTATGGGTCTATCTCCTTTGGTTTATGAGATATTCAATTGTTTAAAAAAAAAAATCCCACTTGCTACTGTCGCCACTGACTTGTTAGGCGACTTTTGTTTATTTTAAAATGGCAGAAAATTGTTTGTGGTCTTGTAGTATTTTGAAATTTCTTAATTTTCAGATTTTTTTAATAATATACAGGGCGTGTTACTGTTTGTAAATACAACCTTTTTGTAATTTTTTTAAATGCTGTTCATGTCATTCGATGCCTCGTTTGGATAATCTTTCTTTTTCATGAAGCATGTCTTATATCTACAATTAATAATTTTCAAAATATTTTCTGTTAATTTGTAATACAAAAAGACTGAAAATAGAGGTATTAAGTTGGCCATGGGATTGTAGTTTCTTACTAAAAAAAATTTCAAGTAAAAACAAGAGTTAATATAACAATTACAAATTGATTGAATGAATTATTTTAAATGTAACAGAGTTTTTGAACAAAATTAATGCATAAAACACTCTTGCTTCTAGGCAAATTTAAATCGGTCCTTAGTAAAATTTCTGAAGTTCTCAATTTGATTATGTTCAGGATTTCATTTTTTAGTCTTTTTGTAAATGTAAACGTATAAAGATGGTCATGGAATTGTAGTTTCATGCTAAAGAATTTTTTAATCAAGCTGTATTAATTTATAAAAGAAACGTTGGTGTTCTTTTTCATGCTAAACATTTTTTCCAAATAAAAACAAGAGTTAATATAACAACTACAAATTGACTAAATTAAACTATTTTAAATTTAACAGACTGTTTTAAATAAAATTGGTGCATACTCTTACACAAGTCACTCTTTCGTTCAAGGCACATTTAAATCAATCCTTAATGAAATTTCTAAATTTACATCAGTCCTTGGTACTCAATTGCCATCATAATATTGCGTCCAAAAAGGAAAATTGTTTGTAACAATTGGTTCTCTTCAGTTTAAACCTAATTTGTGTTTTAATTTATTCAAAATGTTGAAAATGACTATAAATATTCAGGAAATGGTTCTAATGATTTTTATTTTTGGACAATGTCAATAAAATTGCTTACTGGAATTTATGCAGCAAGATATCCCGATGCTGAAAAAAACCACGACCTAAGGCGTTTCAAGATCTTTTACAAAGATTTGAAGAAACAGGTAGTGGTAAATTTAAAAAACGGAAAGTAGCTAATAAAGCAGTGACAAATGATGAAAACCAACTTACAGTTTTACTTGAAATCCAAGAAAATCCTCATGTAAGTACTTCACAAATAGCACATATGACTGATATAAAAAAAAACTAGCGTGAAATATATATTAAATGCCCATAAATACAATGGATATCATATAGAACTTCATCAACAACTATGTGGTCAAAATTTTGAACGAAGAATTAATTCTTGCAACTGGTTTTTGCAAAAAATTGCAGTACTTCCTAATTTGCTCAATTCTATATCATTTAGTTTCAAAAGTAATGGTTTAGTGAACAGACATAACATGCATTATTATACCACTGAAAATCCTCATGGGATTTGTGTGGGGGGGAATTATTGGGTCCCATCGCATAGGTCCTTATTTTTTTTAAGATATTCTAACCGGCGAGGTGTATTTGAATTTTTTAAGAGATGTGCTACCTAACCTTCCTCAAAATATTAATATTATTGAACCACTGGAAAAAAAGCAGTTGATAGGTCGAGGAGGACCCATTTCTTGGCCACCGAGGTCACCTGATCTGACCCCACTCGATTTCTTTTTGTGAGGTTACGTAAAATATTATGCGTATAAAGAAATTCCAACCACACCAGATAATAAGAAGGAAAAAATCAGAAATCCTTTTCAAAATATCACAGCCGACATTAGAGTTAGTGAATTCCATGACCATCTTTATACGTTTACATTTACAAAATGACGTAAAAAATGAAATCGTTAATCTGAACATAATCAAATTGAGTACTTCAGAAATTTTACCAAGGACTGATTTAAATTTGAAATTTGCCTAGAAGCAAGAGTGTTTTATGCATTAATTTTGTTCAAAAAAGTCTGTTAAGTTTAAAATAATTAATTAAATCTATTTGTAATTGTTATATTAAGTCATGTTTTTACTTGAAACATTTTTTTAGTAAGAAACTATAATCCCATGACCATTTTCTGTCTTTTTGTATTACAATCGCAATTTCACAAATAGACTGAAAATATTTTGAAAATTATTAATTTTAGACATCCTTGCTGAAAAATGAAGAATATCAAACAAAGCATCGAATGACACGTACATAATGGGTGGGGGGGGGGGGGGGTGCCATTTAAAAAAAATTAAAAATGTTGTTTTTACAAAATAGTGACACGCCCTGTACATTATTAAAAAAAATCTGGAAATTACTTTGGAAGATATTTCAAAATACTACAGAACCAGGTGATTTAAAAATAAACAAAAGTCGCGTAACAATTGAATCTTTAAAATCAAAGGAGGTAGACCCATACAATTTGGTATCAAATGAAAGCGTATTTTATGGGCTTTCCAAAAATGTAATAATATACAGTGTTTAATTAAAAAATTATAAGTTTGGTATGCTCCAACAACATGAAACACCCTGTATGATTAAAAATATTTTTAAAATCTACCTATTGATATCTACCCGTGGTACAAAAATCATTGCAATATCTTATTTCGTCTTTGTACAATCTTCCTCCACCCCCTCCCCGTTTGGCCACCCTGTAGATCGAATATATCAAAAATTCAACTTAAACCTCCCATATACTACATATATGAAATAGGATTAAAACCGAAAAAAAAGTATTGCCCTAATTGATGTATCTTGACTTTACTGATAATAACGCTATCCGTACTCAAATTATTATCGTGCATTACATTGACTTACTCGCAATAATTAAAACCATAGAATTTATTTACAAGTTAATATTGAATTACTCACAAAGATCAAGTCTGATAAAAATAATTTTCCGTGTAGTGGTAGGTTAAGATGTGTTAATCGAATGAGATAGCAATGGGTTGCGTCATAGGGGGAGAGGTAAACAATAAAATTAGTAAAAATTAATTTGCGCACTGGGAAGCAACCACCAAGAAAACCCAGTTTATTAATCAATAAGCAATTTTAGAAATACATTAATAAAAAACAAAGAAAAGAAAATGTTCAGTATGCAGATATAACAAGATACCATTAAATCAGGTTAAAGTGCGCACAAAATTATAAAATTAAGTAACAGAAAATGCAAAGTAGCCTAATTTACATATGGACACAATAAAAAAACAAACAGAAAAATCACACCCGCAATTGTGCCATAAATAAATCAGAGTTATAAGTGTGACACCAAACATGTGGCCATTTTACAACCAATCATGCCGGCAGTTAAGTTGATAGTAAAGTAAAAAGAAAAATAATAATGCAGATTAAATCACACATAAAATAAAACAAACAAAAATATTAATAGGTGGCAATAAGGTGGCAATTGTATCGTAAATAAAAAAAACACATAGGCAATAACAAAAATAAAATGCATTCGTACAATTACAATAAATTACATATACAGGGTTGATCATTAGTGCAATATAGGTTTCATGAACTAAAAGTGGAGAAATATATTTTACAAAAAACGAAAAACACACATTTTGAAAATAATTTGTTTTATACAGGGTGAACTTTTGAAGCGGGTCACCGAGAATATTTTTTTTAACGAGCGCCCTACATATTTTTCATGTTTCACAATACTCTTTTTTGGTTTTGGATGACGCATTATTGAGTTATGAAAGAAAATGTAAAAAAAAATGGCCGCGCAAAGTTCGTTTATTGTATGTCACATATTATCAATACGGTTTATAGTGAATCAATGTGCAATTTGAATGAAACGAGCTAGTTAACATGGTTTTCATAATGAAAACTGCTCAACAAAATTGTTTGTTAACTCAGCGGATGCATGCGCAAAATTATCCTGACAGAAGACAACCTTTAGTTAGAAGTTTAGAAAGACAAAGAAATGTTCATTAAAACAGGAAATGTGAGTTACGAAAAATGTGAAAAGAGGAGAGGACAACTACAGCAGACGATATGAGGCAACGTATAATACACGCTTTTGGTACAGTTTTCACCGAAATGTTACAAGACGTGAATAGGTCCTTTCTGACGACTAGGCTGGGAATGTGTTCTAATCAAAATGGGGATCACTGAGAATTTATTGTGAATATTACCTACAATGAAATTACAATTTGACACCTTTTGTATTTCCTTGATTCTGTTTGTCGAAACGCTTGACGTATCAAAATTTGACCGGTACGTTAGATCGAATCGGAAACAGTTTATCGGTTTGTAATGAAAAAGTAAGAATATCTCTAAAATTATTGACTTTAGGTATAATACATTATTAACAAGAATGGAGCGTAATTACTGTCATTCCACAAACTCAATAATATACAGGACGTTTCATTTGAAAAAATTGAGTAAACGCTCTTTGAAGATTTCGACATTAATTCCATCGTAAAAAACACCCTGTATGATCAAATTAAAGTTTGATTATTTTGTAGGTTCAGTACATTCCTTGGCTGCGTAATTACCAAATATATCGTCTAAACCAGTAGTAACACTGTGGCATGGAGTTAGTATGGTGAACTTTGTCGCGACCGCATTTTTTTTGCATTTTCTTTGATAACTCAAGGCATTATCCAAAACCAAAAATTCAAAGATTTTCGAAAAGAGGAAATAAATCAGATTGTGAAAGGTGAAGAATATATAGGATGTGCTGTTTCAAAAAATATTCTCAAACGTGTCCCTTATCCTGTATAAGTCAAATTATTATTAAAATGTGCGTTTTTCGTTGTAAAACTATTTCTTGTGAAATACATTTCTCCACTTTTAGTTAATCAAACCCATATTGGACTTTGACGCACTAATGAGCAATCCTGTATAAAAAAATCAGGTCGTAGACATACAATTCTAAATAAACTAGCTGATTCAAATACACTTGAAAGTTCCTTAAAGCAAAGTCTCGCAAGGGTAAGGTGAAAATAAAACAGTTACGTTAACAAAGTGACCGATAACCTATCCGCAAGCAATGACGCGGATGTTTAAGTGAATCCGCTAGAAACTACAGCATTTCTTTCTCAGCTTACACATTCATCTGTAGATCTCTCTGCATTCAAAACGAGTAAGGACGGGTTAGTTTTAACAGCTAAAGCCGTGGGCAACCATTTCTACTTGCGAAATCTGACGTAAAGATGAAATTGTACGATACCTCGGTATCGTTAATAACAACAAAGAAACTGAAGTTTATCGTGCCACGGTTGTCCACGCATTAAGTCCTCTACGCGGGTAAAAATGTTAGTAAACAATCAACAGTGCCAACTCATTCTAGCAATGAGGGAGCGGTGCTATCTGACGCGGTGTATTTCACCCCAAACGCAATTATTTCATTGGGGGTTGATAGAAAAAATCGGTTGTATTGGATTAGTATAAAATTAATGAAAAAGTATGGCAATAATTTATCGGGTTTAAATACGATTCGATATATTAGATACGATAAGAGCAGAATTAACCATAGGGATCATTCTATAGAATGGTTAAAATTATCGATTTATACTGCGCTAGCTTGTGCGAAAAGTATCACCCCCACCTTTGCTTTACCAAAGTCGGTCCAAAATTTTATGTTTGTTGTCCATCAAGTAATTGTCTAAAATTATGGTTATAAATGGGCCATTTTTAACAAAATAGACGTGCTCAGATTATTGACCTCAGTTTGTAATTTGTAAAAATATGTTTCCTGTTGCTTACGATTTTCGTCTTTGATAAAGTTTTCTTCATATGTATCTTCAACTGACTTAGCCTCGGACTTTGCTTTTTTTCTTTGAGGTTCTTCTTTCCTGGCTTTTTTTGTTGATTTTGTGTTGCTTTTATCTTTTCCTCTTTCACATGAATTCACTGCAGCGGCACAACACCATATGTGAAAATCCATGTGACTTGAGATGGTCGTAACCCGGCAGGAGCACAGCCGAGCCACGACTGCGGCACGACCCCACATGTGAAAATCGGCGTTTAGAGTCGATGCCCACAGCCAGGCCAGGGCGTAGGCGTACTTTATACCTTGACTAGGTTGCCACATTGTGCGGTTTCGGATGTGTTCGCATGCAACTTACTGCGTGTGTAGGCAATTTTTAACGCGGGCAAAGTTGCAAATCCGCGGAACGGTCTGAGCCCGCCTATAGGTCGTTTTATGGGGAAAAGGTGGCGCACTTACATAAATATTTCAAAGATAGTTTGAAATTCATGGTGTCTTCATTTACTTGTGGACCTCATTAATTCTTGCCATGGGCCGCATGCAGCCCGCGGGTCGCACTGCACAAAACCACTTGACATTTACAATCAACGGCCGTTACTGCGCGCTGGACAAGTTTATGCAAGGTCGTGACTAACGGAAAATAGACAGAACACTGCGGTGCGCGCAATATGGATGCGCGCGACGCCGGCCGTCCAGTTTAGCGTTGGAGAGGAGGCGCAGGGAAGGACGTATGTGAAGCATGGTGTAAAAAGACTAGAATGTAGCGCCATATTCAAATGCAGAATTAGTGACACTCTGTGACGAAAAATGCAAACAAAATAAAAAAGTGTGTAATATGTAATACAAAATTATAATAAAAATAAACTAATAAAAATATATAATTGTTAATAAATTGACGAAAAAAAAATCAATTTCTATATCGATTAATGAGTTGTAAAGGAAGATGCCATGTTGCTTTTTGTAGTTTGGATAAATTTTTGATTGGTCGTAGAAAATGACTACTGCGCATCTTTGGGATTGCTACACCTGGTCTCTTTACATCATGTATGAAGCGACGACGTTGACGTTTAGCTAGGTAATATTGTTAATTACTGTAAACTCAAAAATGTGTTCGATTCAAATGGCGCGAAAAACTCGGTTGCGTTTGTGTAGGAGAATTATTGCAGTTTTTTTTTAACATTTTTTGGGCTTTGATTAGCTAAATTAAGTAGAATAGGTGGAATAAGACACTGGAAGCATTTTTTTTTTAATTCTTAGAATCCTTTTGAACTGAAAAATCAGTCAGGGACGATCCACAATGATTTTCCTGTAATCTCTCCTCGTGGATAGGCAACACCGTATTATTACACGAGTCCCCATAGGCAGATTTCAATATTTAATAGATTACTGAAGGTAAAGTTTGATTCAAATAAAGTTGGGTATGACTCATTCTTAAAATTACATGAACTAAGATTTAGGCGACGTAAGTCTTCATTAAATCAGCAAAGTATCTTTTAGTTAATATTTTTATCGGTAGATGTCTCCATATAATTTTCCATAAAATGTCAAAGAAAGTTGGAAAATTATTGAATGTTTTTTATATTTTAAACTAGAAAAATTATCGATTGTTCTATCGATAGAGTTAAAAATATTTTGTTGCGACAGTGAATTGTTATAATTTAGTACATCGTTTGATTATAATTACACACCATCATAATACATAACCTATATATTTGTAAGTAAACAAATACTTTTTTATTATAAATTAAATCATTTCAGGTGGAAAAATTGATAAAAGTTGCAATTAGTTTGTTATTCTCAAGATTTATAACCCTTCTAGAAGCATAATTATTGCTTTGTAATCTACATAATTCTTGTAGGTACTTTACGGTAATATAAATATCGATACATTTGTGATTATTTCATTCTTGTAGAAGAAAGTGTGTACAGTGTAATATAGTTCGAAGTTCCACGAAATTATAGATGTTTAATATTTTCATTTAGCACATAGTTTTCATATTGCTCTAAGTTCTACATACATAAAGACAAAATTTGCATCGATTGGGGCTTGAACCTCGATAGCGCAGTTGTTAGTGCGGTACTTTAGCAAAGTACAGGTCGTAGGTTCAAATCCTACTCGAGGTAAATTTTTTATATATTTATTTTATATATATATATATATATATATATATATATATATGTATTTAATAAAATTAATAGTAATCTATAAATGAAAAGCAATTTACATAAATCAGTACATGTGTTTAGTCCACCTATTATAGTTTATATTACATTGAGATTAAAACATTTAAATTAAAAAGAAATTATTCACTATCAGTCTCACTCTCAGAAGTGGAATCGTTAACCGATATAATTAATGGTTGCACAACCTCAAAATGTTTTTCAATTTCCACTCTAACATAGACACTTCGGCATGTTTAATGCATTTCTGGCAACATGTCCCATCAATTCGTTGCAAGTTTTCCATCCATATTTCCTTTACATGGTCATAGTTGAATGTGGAATTGTCTTCCTATATTTTTGTTGTAGTGTTCTTTGCAGTTTGCCCACACCAGTTCAATTGGATTAAATTGACAGTGATATGGTGGTAACCGTAATATTCTGTGTCCACACTTGTGTGCTATTTCATCTATTTCGTACCCCTTTGGTATCGCATTATCTGCAGCTAATTGCAGTAATTCTTTTTGAAACATGCTAGGTTCATAAGCTATGTTGTGCTTTAATAGAAAATTACATATTTCTTTCTTCTTAGATAAATTATTTGGAATTTTTTCTAGAAGTTTGAAATGATAACTAGCATTGTTCATTACAATTAAAGATGGTTCTTTTAAGTTTGCAATTAAATTAGTTTCAAATCATTTTATAAACAACTCCGAATCATATCTCCAATGACTTTGTAGAAAACAAAAGTGAAGCATCATAAATAAATCTATCTCCATTACTTGTACGAACAACTATAAATTATGATGTAATAACTAAATTACCACCAACCTTTTTCCTTCACCCATTGCCTTCTTCGCGCTTTCCTTAGGTTTATCATGCCAGCTTCTTTTGTGCGATCCTCGACTGAAAATCCAAGTTTTATCTAAGAATACAGGATTGTATAATTTTTCTTCTTTATTTTTGTGATATTCTCCTAAGAATCGTACACTATTGGCAGCAATATGTGATTGTTCCAGAAAACCTCTCCTACCATCTTTAGATGAAAAGCTAGTGGAATGTAAGAGACGTCTTAAAATTGATCTACTGAAATCAGAAACAACTTGACTATTGCTTAATTCTTTTTGTAATAATCCCAGCGTAACATGTATACCTACAGAAACAGGTATTGTACCGACATGTCTTACATGTTTGTATTTACATTTTGAATGCATTTCATAAATTGTTCTCTTTACAGCATCAGCACATAGTCATTAAGTTCGTACGTTTTCTGCGCTTAGCTGATGACTGTAGAGGTTTATTTTCTTTTTGGACTTCTGTAACTTATAGCACTAACTGTATTTATACTAACCCCACATGTTTCAAAATAATTAAGCACGTTCATAACTACGAGCTACACTTGAGATTTAAGGTTGCATATTCTAAAATTTTGTAAATTTTATATAAATTATGTAAAAATGTTACCAAATTACCAATAATTCACTGTACAAGTTATAGATAGTTTAAAAAAAAAACTATTTTTTATAAAAAGTAAAGCAAAAACACATAAACAATAATTTAAAAAAATGACAGATTTATCTTTTTATGGCCATCCTTCTCTAATACATGTAGTTGAGAGAGAGAGAGAGATAAAAATATGTAATTTTATTATAGACTTTTACATCGATGAGTCATACCCAACTGTATTTGAATCAAACTTTAACTGCAATTATCTAATAATAAAATTGTGAGATACTATCCGAATTAAAGTAAAGAATGAGAGTTAACCGCAAAATTAGAAAACAATTTCATAACTAAATGCAGCTAATCGCATTTGATCAGATTCTTGTACCTCAAAAAGCATAAAATCAACTTTCCGTAGTTAAAAGTACATTTCATGTTGACTAAATTGTAACTACATCAATACAACATTAACATGTCTAACGGTTAAGTCATTTCCATGATAAAGGTACATTCACACATTGCTCAGATCAATAACATCATTTAGATTTGATGGATGATCATAATAAAGAAAGTGAAATTTTTAAACATGTTCACTAATCGAAGAACAAATAGTTGAGTTAGGTAGTTAGTTATTCTGTAGATCAAAAAGAACGCCCACTCTAGTAACAAATTAGGTATTAATTAAAAGATAAAATCTTTATATGGATGCTTAACTGTGAGGCAAGAATCGCGATTGATAAGTGAGTGGGATTGATTGCTTTCACGTTAACCGATTTTACTAAAAAGTTAGGTAAAAAATTATTATTATATGTTTGTTACACGGTATGCGTTGGATTTGGATTCATACATGAGAACTAGAACAATAAAGAATTAATAACTAAAAATCTGATAAAACAGATACAATACAGAAAGCTTAATATAAGGGTGCGTGTTTTTATGTACACTCATACAGCAGTAGCATGTCCAATGAAAAAATATTTATAAATGTTGCAAACGTAAAATATAAATAAATATATTGTGTACGGAAGTAAGTGTTGTGACACATTTATTAAAAATTACATCCTTCATGGTTGCAAAACTACACGGTATCATTCATTAGCCTTGATATGATTATATGTAATTTGTTTTATAAAGGAGAAGGAAATTATAAAATTAATTTGAAAGAAAGGTTATTAATATTTTTAACTATCCTGTAAAAGTATATGAATTTTTAATCGATAAAAGAAAGTAGGCCATTTGAACAAGTGATATGTAATCAAAAATGAATGGTTGATTTCGCAGATTAAATGTATGATTTAGGTCATCCCTATACATGTTTTTCACAAAAATAGTTTGACAATATTAATAGACCATTTAATAGCAAATTTAATTGTTTCCCATTACTATAGATTGGAAAAATTTCAAGGATTTTACAAAAGAATGATAATCGGAAATATGTCAAACACATTCCACGGATATTATATAAGGACCTCGTTAATACATGTTTTTGAGATTCAACTGGAGCAATTCTTTTTTATATCAAGAAAGCGATAGTATTTCAAGCCGAGCCCATGACCTTATTTAAATTATGAAGTGGTGAACATTTTACAAAGAAAAAAATTTATATGATTTAATATTTATTCATTGCTTCAACAATTTATTTTGTATACAGTTCATAATTTTAATTGCTATTTAAAGTTTTTCAGCGAAATAGGTGAAAATAAAATGTCATCTCAAAGGTTATTAAAATAATCTTTTTACAAAAACTTTAGATTTCCGTATATCTAAAGAAATAAAGTATGTTTCTTAGGGTCGGTTTTTCAATCGCAGGTTAAATGTCAGTTTGTAGAAAACCAGGGGTTATTAGTACAGAGCAGTGTATTTCAATTGTAGGTTATTTGGTTAAATGTTGGTTTGAGTTACTTTAGGTTTGCCTTATGATAAAGTAAAAGTAACATAATTACCACTGAAATCCAGTTGTGTTTGGAACATAAAGTTCCTAAACTAAACAGAATTTAGTAACTTTTGGTGAGCGCAAAACGTCATTTGTCAAATGCTTCGATAACATGTATGTTAACTGAAGACTGAAGTACTCTGTATCCTAATAACATCCTGTGAATTGTGTTTATTTCAATAAATAACTTGGAGTTATATGATATTAAGGGCAGTCCGACCCGCATAATTGGACGGTGTTCTGCAACAAGCGGTTAAGCCACATCTCTGTTGTTTTGAGTAAATTAATAAAATGTATTTAATATCTGTAGAAAATACATTTTTAAAAAGGGAATCTCTAATTTTTTTTTTCTTTTAGGTACAAAGACAGGTGAACTAAAAATAATTAAACTGCAAAGAAAAGGATAATTTTATTAACAAAAAATATTATTATAGTGGGTTACACAATTGTTGCAAAATTTGCAACTAAATACCATTGTTTTGCAATAATTAAATAACCCTCTCAAAAAGAAACAAAAAAATAAAATAAGAACATTTTAAACAGAAAATAATTTCTAAAGAAATATTGGCAGCCACTCATTATTCATTAGCTTGGTTTTCAAGTTGATCCTTGTCAATTTCAAAATCTGGATCACGCCCAAGTTCTTCCACATCTTCAAAATTTTCCCCTTCAACTGTTTTTAAGAAGTTATAAAATGGTAATGCGTCTTCTGGAATTAGTTCTAACATATCGTTAAGATCCTTTATTTTCTCAACAGACAAGGTTCTACCGTTTGGCCACAACAAAGGAAGCTCTAAATGTTTTAAAACAGGCTTTCGCCCTTCTCCTTTTTCAATATTTACGTCTGAAAATGTGGGATCTGTTATGTGATTTTTAATGTGTAGAATTGTAGAGTGGTCTTTTTTCGTTGTAATTACATGTGTCTTTAGCCGGCTGATACCGTGTTTATTTGAATCGGTTTTGCGGTTTGTAATGAATTTTTCCAAATTTTTAACAGAAACCATGTCTTGAGATGTAATACGGTTAACAAGAAATTTAATTTTTTGACGGCAGGATTTCATGATGTTCATGTAGTCATTATCTGTGTATAATCTTTGTTGGGTTTTAAGAGCACACTCAACATCTCCAAAATAAGAGTCATTGGGCAGGAAACTATGTCCAGAGGGAAGAAAATTAATTGAAATATATTCCAGGCTTGTATGATTTTGCAACACATGGATGAGCATTAAAATTAGTTTAATGCTTCTATTTTGCCCCCCACAAGAATCAGACCACAAAATTAATCTTTTAACAGGGGCTTTAATGTTTTCATTTATGTACTTACATAAACACGAACCAATTTCTTGAGTGCCTCGGCCCGCCTCGAATTCTAACCGCACATTAAAGATACCTCTTCCTGTACTGCCAACGTTAATACCAAGATTAAACAGGTTTAGTTGCCGTTTGTAATAAATGATTCCGGTAGGTAATTTTGGCATTGGGTGGGTTTTTTGTAAATCAAAAGTTAACGTCTCTAATGTGTCATCTTCTTGCGCAGCTTTTAGATCAGCTTTCATTTGATTCCGTAATTCTTTTACCATTTTAAGGTGATTCATATGACGCGTTTCTAAGTCCTGTTTTGCTGTACTTTGTACAGAACTTGTTTGAGAAAGATATGTATCACATAATCGGCACGTATCCTTGTGTGGTGTTTTAAATCTTAAGTTAAAATGGGAATAAAATACATTTTTGTATTTTTAAAGACTCACAGGCTTATCCACGGCTTCTTTATACAATGAATACATTTTCGCGAGATTTAGGTCAGGGTGTAAAAAGTGGGAATCAGTTTGATTTCGGCAATAATGTGATATGTACCTAGGAAATGAAGATATATGCTGCTTAATTTCGTGAATTCTTTCATGGTCAATGGCATTTCTTCCTCCAGAATTTTTGCCCCTTTTATCAATGATAAATGATAATATTATTCTTGATTTGGTCCAAAGCCACTCGAATTGGATTCTGATTAATTTGAAGAAAGGTATTTAAAAACGTTTCCTTGCAGACTTGGTAATCATTGATATAATAAATTCTAGTTTTGTTCCTCCTTGAAACTTTTTTTGTGTAGCATCTCTTTTTATCAATTTCCTTAAATTTACTAAGTAGGGCACAGCATCCTTCAAATGTGCCTATATTCCAAAACTGATCAAACAGTCTTCTCCTAATTTCAACATCAACCAAAATATGACACATTTACAAGAATATTGTTCATTAAATTTTTTAGGCACTATAATTTTGTTTCTTGATGATACATATTTGACATTGTGATTGGCAAATTTCTTTCGGTCCTGTCTTGATTGATTTATTATTTTTCTTTTTCTTCCTCTTTTCTTTCTACCTTCACTTTTATTCACACTGAGGTTGATTTCCATGTTTCCGTTAAATTGCGCCATATTTTCATTAATTTCCACCAAGCCATTTACTTCGTCTGCTGAATCAGTGTCTTCGGATTCGGGTAAATATTCGCTACCGGAGGACTGATATGGATCGAGATCATTATTTTCGTTATCTTCATAGTAATTGAAAATCGTAACATCAGATTTTCTTTGTTTAAAAGGTTCTGCAACTGGTGAGTTTAATTTTTCAATAATATCTTTAGCATTCTCGAATTTCTCCAATTCAGGAGCAATTTCTCTATCACAAGATTGATTTGGATAAACATTGACTTTACAATAATTTTTATGAACTGTGACACTACCAGTGTTTTCTGGTTCTTTAGATTCGTCTTTTTTTCGATTATAATAATTATGTTGATCAACATTATTTTGAACATCTTCCCTCTTGAGTTGTTCATTTTGTGCAAAGAGATATCTTATTAGAGTACCTTTTACGTAGACATTTTAAGTGGAAATATTTTATAAAACAATGTATTAGGGAAAATACCACAGTAAGCAAAAATGATCTAAGCCACATTCTGTTTTAAAGATTATAAAATCAATGTTAATCTATACCCTGTACAATTTTAGTTTTAGTTACTTGTATGTTCATTAAAAACGTCTGTTTTTCAACAACAAGAATAATTCTTGTTATTGCAAAACAGAAATTATAATAAATTCCCAACTACATAGATTCTTATTATAATACATTGTAGGTTATGTTTTACAAAATATTTCTAAACAACAAAAACGCTCACTTTATTGTGACAGTACTAAAAATTAATATTGATTTACATACCTTAGTTTATAATCCTAAATACGGATATCATTTCAAACAATAAACCGGCTAGCACAGAACTTGATTATTAATAAGCTAGGTACGCGTTTTTACGAACTAACATTACTAATCTGCTTTGAAAACAAACATAGAGCGTTTTGCTAAAACCGTCTATTCCACATGCATCATTTTAGATCACTGTTGCAGAATTCTGTATTATACTAAATAGAATAAAAGTGGTTTAGGTCTTTCTTCATAAACGGTGCTTCTGTAAGAAATGTTGGTTAAATCATTTTTGCTAACCATAGCATTCACCTCGATAAACGTTATAAAATTAAAGCTCAAAATATAAAGAACTTGTGGCTGAACCTATTGTTGCAGAACACCGTCCTTATAAACTCAATGTTAACTTTATACATATCTCAAAAGGTAACAACTTCATTTTTTTTTTATTTTGAAGGTTGGCTCTTTATCTAGTTCCGTACGGAGGGTTTTCAAAATGAAATAAAAATAATATTTTAAAATTTTGTTTAAAAATTACTTACAATTTTAATGAACAAAGAATTATTACAATTTTTTTTCTCAGCCTGGAATGCAAATTTTGTAAAATCCTTCCGTATGGAACTAGTTACTACAAAAATATACGAAAAAAAATTGATAATGATATCTTTATTAGTATTGGCTACAGCTTACATAAAAATTGTCAAAAAGCAAATTTTCAGAAAACTAAGACGACAGTGAGGACTGAACAAAAAGTAAGCATACTCACAAGAATAGTTATACTAGTAATGCGCAGAACTGTAGGATGGGTTTTCCTGGTCCTCCTCATTCTCATATAAGTCATCTAACTTCCTTTTTGCCAAAATTCTGGCCTATCGGATTTTTTTTTTCAAGATCCAATGCAGCTTTTTCCGCCTTGCGAACACGGGCTATATCAAGTCTTTTCATAGCTTTTCAAAGGCAAAAATTTTTTTATTCTTAGTGTTATATATGGTTGTAAAGAGATTTCAGAGAATAATAATCAGTTAAAACCCAAAAATTGAAAAAAATTCCCGGTCGGGCTGCCCTTAACGTATTTAGTAGTGATGAAGCAAGAAGACCAAAAACAATTGAGGAAAGGGATGAACATGATTTTTTTATTCGTTTTCGTTTAGCGAAACGGACTGTACAAAATATAGTGGAGGAAATTGAAGACACCATTGCGTATCCTACTAGGAGGAATGACTGTCACCTGAAAATCAATTCCTGCTAGCATTAAGATTTTATGCCACGGACTCCTTCCTTGTCACTATTGGTGATTTCTCTGGAGTACACAAATCTACGGCAGTAAAACGGTACGACTTGTAAGTCGAGCACTTGCAGCTTTCAGACCACGTTACGTAACAATGCCACAAAATGAAGAAATCCAAAGAGGGAGACAAAAATTTTACTACATTGCAAGATTTCCTCGATGTATTGTGGCGATTGACTGCAGTCATGTGCGTATACAGTTATTCCGCAACAGCAAGCAATTTTTTCATTAAATGTTCAAAAAATTGCAGATTCGGATTTAAAAGTTCGAGACATTGCGGCGCGACGGCCAGGGTCAGCTCACGACTCACACATATTTAGGAATTCCCCTACACATAATTCTTTTGAAAATGGCGTCTTCGGTCGAAGTCTTCTCGACATACCCACAATGAAGCAGAATATTTCTTCAACGAGTCGCAAATTAGGACACGAAACGTTGTGAAGCGTTCCTATGGAGCCTGGAAAAGGCGATTTCCTGCTTTGGCTTTAGGTTTGAGGTTTCATTTGGATACAGTTCAAGCTCTAATTACAACAACTGCTGTATTACACAATATCGCTCGGTATGAAGATGAAGAAGTACCAGCAGGGAATGAAGAACAAGAGGCAGCTCTATCGAATTAGTTAATAATGCACGACATAATGATGTACACAATGTGAATCAAGTGGCATCAAACAATACTGTACGATCCACTTTAATAAATAATTATTTTGCCAGATTAAGAAATGTATAAAATAATACACACATAACTATTTGTAATTTTCTGCTACTTTTGTATTTAGAATAATAATCAAAAAATTATTACAATTGTTACAAATTACATCTTCAATATTTATTGTTTTTTCAAGTCTTCGTTTTCTATTTGGTTTTTTTTTAACAAAATCATTCGGGGGTTATGTTCCTCTCGAAAAAAATTTCTTTTTGGAGGTTCATAAATTCTAACTTACTTTCAATTAATTCGTAATTTTTGTTGACATAGGTTTTATTAATTTTTTGTTCACTTTGAAGTCCACAACTTTCTTGCTGGCTTTTTTTTCAAGTCATTTGAGGAATATTCTTCCCACGATGGGGCTGGACGTTAACTGGGGCTTGTTGATGTATGGCTTGGCTGTGATAGTTCCGGCTGTGATGGTCCTGGTTATGATAGAAATATATAAATAATTAATATCTACTTCAGAATTATTATAAAAGTATTGTACAGACCTTCAAATTCAAACGTTTCCACTCGCTTCCAATGAATCTGTAATTAATCGCCACGGCGCCGAGTTTTAAACCACGTACCTTAACTCGTCGTGTTAGTGGTAAAGTGTTCAAATAAATATATTCAAGTGTAAGTAGGTATTTTTATATAAATGAAAGCTCGCAGCAAATAATTTTACAAGCCTGTGTAACGTATTAAAAATCAAACATTGCCTTGCAAAGGTATCTCAGTCGCACGCGGGCTCATTAAGCTGAAATCTGCTAAAATAAAAGACAGTACAGGGCTCCCTCACTCTTGTATTTGGTGAAATAGCATTGTTGTTTGTTGTTTATAATTATATTTGTGTAGAGGTGGGCCTGGCGAACGGGTACAAGGTAGACCTTGGTTATAATTGTAATAGGTTATTGCCGAGTGTTTACATACTCCCGGGTCCAGGTGACCATTAAAGACCTCGAATTTTATTTTTATTGTTGTATAGATGAATGGGTTACCTGTGAGAGGGGCGCTGTATTTTTCTAACGCACTCAAACTTGTATATCTGTCACGATGATATTACTTATTTATAACTTACCTTTATAAGGCTTTGTTTTACTGAGTTTTTTTTTGTGTCAGTTTGTTCAAGTAGAATTGTTTGCCTGCGAACCGATTTCTCTTTATCTGTAATTTATTGTAATTTTACTTATGTATTTTGTGCTTTATTAGTCACTAAACAATTGTGTATGTGTAAGTTTCTCACCTATTTTTTGTTTGTTCTTGAATTTACCTTACTATCACCTGTGCAATTTTACTGTTGTTATATTTTATATGTACCGAAATTTGCCTTATTGTTTTATTTGCTTATTTACTTAAAGACCGGCATGATTGGGTTTAGTGGGCTATATGTTTGGTATTACAGTTTTTATTCTGATTTATTTATGACACAATAGTGGGCTTGACTACACGGGTTTTTTTATTGTGTTTATGTGTAGCTAAACTTCTTTTTATTTATTTTTCTCTTAATGTAATAATTTAGTGCGCACTTTAACCTGATTTAATGGTGTTTTGTTATATATTTAACTCTTTCATTGTTTTTTTGTGTTATTTGATTTATTAATGTACTTGTGCAATTACTTATTTATGAATAAAGAGGGATTTATTAGTGGTTCTTTCCCACAATAGTATATTAACGGGCTGAACCACCATTGCGCAAAGCTCGTTAATTTTAATTTGAGTAGTTTTACTGTTTACCTGCCCCACATGGTGCAACACTTAACCTCGTCCAGCCTATCTCAGTCAAATTGCACAACATACCTACCACTAGACGGCCAATTCTTTTGATCAGATTTGAGGTTTGGCAGTAATTAAATATCAGGCTTGTAAATAAATTCTAATTCCAAAATCAATCGAAATCTATGTTAAAAAAATTATGTCTACCTAGGTTAAAATGATTATGCTAATTTTTATGTTTCAAACAGCTTACAGAATACTGTAATTTTTATTTCCAATTACAGTGTATAGGCATGAGGCATGAATTATTTAAAGAACCCAACGATGCGATATTTCGGTTGTCTCAGTTTTGGCAAAATGACAGTAAAAATTTAAATTGCTATGTTTCATAAAGACAAAACATAACCAAATACCATATCCTCTAAATTTATATTCTTTAACATGCCTTCGTGGAATTCACTATTCCATAGCACTAATGTTTCAATTACAAATAATTCCACAATTTCTATTATATAATTATCTATTTCTCTACGCGTTTCAATACAGCATATATCAGTAGTATAAAATATATGAGTAGAATAACAAACAAGTAGTTATGGTAACAAATCATTATGGTAAAACAGCAAACTTGATGTAGATTATAATTCTATATTTAAAGTATCCATTAAAGGTGAGTCTATCAGATCAACCTGTTCATCCATTAAGCCGCGTTGACACGAGGCCAGTAAATAGGCAGGTTACTTGAGGTAGCCTGAAACAGGTAACCTGACTGACATTGCTCCTTGTGTCCTGTCCACATTATGGCTGTGGCTGTGGCAAGCTGATTGTCAGTGTTGAAGAAAATAGCCGAGTGTGTGTCGTCTTTTTTGACTTAAGATGAAGTTCATGAAATATTATGTAATGCGTTAAAAGAGTTTGTTTGTGAGTCGAGTGTAATTTTATTTGGAAGAACTACAAAAAAGGAATTGTGGGTTAGAGATTGGTTAAGTAGGAGAGCATCAGCACAGTTACTTACAGAATTGCGAAGAGAAGACCCCGCTGATTACTGGGCTTGTTTACGAATGTCACATGAAACATTCGATCGTCTTCTTGCACTTGTAGAGCCTTTGATATCAAAACAAAACACTACAATGAGAGATGTTCTATCTGCCAATTTGAAGTTAGAAATTACTTTATCGTATTTAGCAACAGGAAACAGTTTTAGGGGCCTACAACACTTTTTTCGAGTTTCTAAGTCAACGATTTCAAGTTTTATTCCTGAGGTGTGTGTTGCTATATGTACTGGACGAGTATATAAAGGTAATTAAAATAACAAACACTACAGTATATAGGATGTTCAGCTTCGACTGTCCGAAACGTTATGGGATTATTGGTTAAGTAAATAAAAGCAAAATATATAATATAACATGTGTCCTTTGTCGATTCGTTTTCTGCCGCCTGCCCGTTTCTGTGTCAAAGGGAAAAAATTATATTTAATTAACTCCCAAATTTAATGAATTTAACATCAGGTTTGTTAAACTAATATTTGAAAATTCTATATTAGGCCTATTCTTTTTAACGTTGGATTTATTATTAAATGTTTCGGACAGTAGAGGAAGTTGGACGCCTTGCATAAACATGTATTTTTACGAAACATTGTGTAATTTATTTTTATGAATATAACACAACATCACACTAATATAACAAATTATAATACTGATAGAAACTTGAGTACAACTGTATGAAAAATTTTTACTGCAAATCTTGAGTATTATAGTGTTAGAATGCTTCTCTTATGGTTTCATTTAGTCTGTCAGTAGGATGTGGAATATTTAATGAAGTGTTGTTTTCCATTGACTCATCAGAAGTCCACAGGTATACCACTGGTAGGCCTACTACTTATAGTTGATGGAGTGGCGGATGGCATTGGTGTAAAGTCAGCAAAGTCAGTCAACCGACACTCTATTAAATTTGAATTAATGCGCCCAACAGCCACTACAGCTTGACGAGTACTTAATTTGTTCAATTCAGCGGCTACATGACTACCAAAATATCGTGCTAATTTTTTTGGTTGGGGTTTCATACTTTCATTTAAGGTTTTTAATTCGCACGCTGAACTTGCAATCTGTTGAATTTTAGACCTTTGCTTAAACTTTTTAGGAACTGGAAGAATAGCAGGTGATGTAACTGAGCGGTCACACTCACCAATGCCAGTTGGTACATCTTGTTCATTTTACGGTAGTTCAATCATCTACTAATTTCTAACATCTTTTGCGGGCACGCCTTTTTCATCTCCTTCATCTAAACGCTCAGGCTTTCGTTTCAAGGAAGCTGCCTCGCAAACCTGAAATAGAACCGCATTATGTAGAACAAAATTTTTTGTGCGCGTTTATACTCCTAATTGTTTTATTGCCCGCTTTCTTCAAATATCTGTCTCAATTAACAAACAAAAATTTTAATGCTTTAGTACTTGTATGTAGGACCTCCTAAAGTTACTTTTCATGATTTTCATAATTCAAAATGAGGTATCAGACGATAGGCCTTTACATTTGAAAAATTTTAGTTGCCCCCCAACAATCCCATTTTGGGGGTGGGGATTTAGCATATTTTGTGGGGATTTAGCAAATTTTTTAAATCATCAAAAGTAACTTCAGAAGGTCCTATGTACATGTACCAAAGCATTTTAGTTTGTTTTCATCCGTTCAAAACTTAAGATAACTTTTAGAACATCCTGTACACACACTGTACAAGTTTTTTGGACATTTTGTTAATACAGTCTTAGAATCAAAATTTTGAAACAATAATTAATAAAAGCACTTACATTTTTGTTTTGTAAACCTACTACAGTCTTTTAAAATTACTAGCAAAATAAATATAAATTAGTATAAATATATAATTAGTAATAAATATAATTTAGTAACTTCACCAAAATAATTTGGTTGTTAATGAAATTATTTTGTGGAAATTTGGATTCCAAGATTTAAAAAAAATGTTTGCAGTGTAATTTCTGTTTATTAATAGACCTTCTTTTGACACTCATAATAATAACACTGACAGGGGGTTGGAAGTTACTTTGAAATCACCCATTCACATCAAACCCAAATAAAAATATTACAAAGATTATTTTCAGAAGATACAGATGAAAAGTGTAACATCATAGAAAATGGCTTCAGAGAGACAGGTGGAACTTTCCAAAATGCTACTCTGGAAGTACCTTTTTCAACTACAAGGCGATTATTATTATACATATGGCCTTAGTTGATCACGATTATCGTTTCACATACATTGATGTTGGCAATAATGGTTGAGTGTCGGATGGTAGAGTGTTTCAGCAGTGCTCATTACTGAAAGCCCTGCAAACCGGCTTATTACCTAAAGACGGCGTTATATTGGGGGATGATGCATTTTGATTAAAGGAATACCTAATGAAACCCTACAGTGGTTCACTTTTCGATATAGAAGTGAAGGAGCCGAAGAATTGTAGAAAAAATGTTTTCGGTATTTTAGTCAGTCGGTTCCGAATATTCGAAAAGGTTATTCCATTAATACCAGAAACAGTAGACAAAGTTGTGTTACCGTCATGTGCTCTTCATAACTATTTGATAAAAAGGTCAACTCAAACCTACTGCTCAAGAGGTACAATAGACAGTGAACACTTTGATTTGGGTTGTTATTAGTAGATCTTGGAGACAGGAAACGGCTGGTTTAAGATATGTCTCACGTGTAGGAACCCAACAGCAAACAAAAAGGTATTTTGCAAATGAAGGTGCAGTTTATTGACAATTAAAAATGATTCACTAAGATAAAGGTAGTATTTGTCAGTTTTTTAGTCTTTCTTTTTATTTTATGATGGTACATTTTACGGAGGGTTAGTTGACCCCCATGAACCCCTCGTTTCGCTGCCCCTGTTACAATATACGTGTATGACTTACATGACACTTAACAACACTCATGCTAATTGTGTATAACTGATTACAATAAATAATTATATTCTACTTACCATAGTGCTGTTAGTTATTATTTTCAGTGTTCCATTGTCCATAACATTTTTTATTAACTTGAACCACTTAATACTAGGCACATACAAATCATCGGCACCGCAGCCTGCTTTTGCACTCTTTTGTTGTTTCGTTACATGACCCATGTAAGTTGCTCGTAGGGCCTTCATCTTTAGTTTTACTTCTATAACGCCAAAGCCTGGAATGTTCATAGCAAGGGAAATTTCAAGGAGTCATGTTTCCCGGGCCGCGTTATTCTGGTACAACTCGCTTGTCTGGTTACACAGGCAGGGGTGTTCACTATACAGTTCTACAAAACACAGTCATTTCTTCAGACCAAGGAGAGAGTCATTTTAAAAAACTACGTACAACACTGATATGTACATAAAGGAATGCAACACCACAGCTTGAGCGGCGACAGCGTAGTTGGCAGGTCGCCGGCAAGTCTATTTTCCAGTGGTGGGGGGCAGGTTGTCTACTACTCGAGCAGGTCAAGCTGCCATCGAGATTTTCTGGCAACTTGCTTCTCATTTTAAGACTGTGTTGTATACACGGGGCAGGTTACCTGTTTCAGGCTACCTGTTTCAGGCTACCTGCTTCAAGTAACCTGCGTACTTACTGGCCTCGTGTCAACGCGGCTTTAATCTCTATCTGATATGAAATTTTGAACATCATTCTAACATAGATTATTGTTTTTGTTTTTTACAATGCTGCCTATTTTCGTAATTAACTTGTTATAAAAGAGGTTGCATGATTATCCTTAAAAACACATTATTAAAATAATTTCATTTCTTTTAACGTCCATTTTGTAGGTTGGAAGGTCGTGTGGTGTCCCACACTAGAAATTTTAAATAGATTTCAGGATACATGGAAAGCTGGCGAATAACTAAACTGGTTGAATAACAACCTTTGTCATTGTTTTGGTAAAATTTTAGAGTACGCAATGCTGTATATAGCTGCCAAATATGCCATATGTGGTCGGTGAACACGTGTAGAAAGTTCCTTTTGTAGATTATGAGAACACTACGTCAATTTTTTGTTCAAGTGTTTAAAATATTGAACCCATAGAATTGATGACGCTGTTTAAAAAAAAAGTGCGGAGGTAATATTTGACGGATAGCTTTTAAATTTTCACGTCGGCCAGCTGAAGATATAACTAACGGAAGTGCGTAATTAAATTTAAACGCAAGGCTCTTGCGCTTGACGCCTTAATTATATTTAAAAAAACCAAATGTGTTATCACGCCAAAGCATAGATATCTTACTTAATAACTATGTAAACAATCCTTGAAACCATGCATGATTCGAATTGAAACTGCGCATGGGGGTATTAGGAATGGCGCACTAGTGGATACTGTACTGTCTAAACATAAGCCGCCGTGTGTGCAAGAAGGCAAATAGTTGTAATTATAAAATTATTTATGATCTCTCTTGAAAAATTGTAGATTTTCTTTTAATTTTTTGCTGTCATTTTGACAAAAAGGCACAATGCAGCTTCTCATATTTCACTTCTACTAATAGTAATCTCGAAAAGTGCGAAAAACCGAGGTTAGATAAATGCTTTTTGACAATTACAATTTATATCAAAAATTGACCTTGGCAATTCTAATGATACGACTGCGCATGTCCGAATACCCTCAACTTGTAAATTTTCGACCATTTTCGACCTTATTGAAATGTTCAATTTGTCTCGTATTTTAAACGCTCAGCTCATATGCTCTGGCTATCGAGTTATTAAGTAAGATATCTATATGCCAAAGACTATATAAAATTAATTATGCTGTTTTCTAGTTAAAAAAATTGGAGTTAAATGTTAAGTTGGGTAGTTAATTAAGGGAAATCCTGTATAAGCACAAAAAAAGAAGCACAAGTGTCACTAACAGGAGATGAGCACATTAACAGAATCGGATTTATTTAAATTAATTTCCTAAAGAAAAAAAAATCCAAGTGTAATTTTAAATCGTAACAATAACAAATTTTGATTAAACTAACCGAAACTAATTTCATTCATTGACTAAAATAATCATATTACCTTACTCAATCTATTACACCAATGAATTAACATAACGTGTGACACGACAGGAAATAGATTTACATTAGATGTAAGTTTATTGAATTAAGCATGGTAACCATACTGGTTACCGAACGCCCATTTAAAATTTGATTCCCCCCATTCCAAAAATATTGCCTATAAAGTTTTTTGGTTTTTGTTTTTTTTTTCGAAATTGGATAAATAAACTAATTTGCATAAATATATAATGAGATCAAAAAAGAACTATAATACTCTCATTTCTGGGTTCGTTATTTGTTGGAAGCACATTATGGGAATGTTTTTTTTGTCCGTACGTGTATTTAAAACCGAATGGTTTGGCGTAGAATGATGCGATTTTTTTTAATATTCTTATCTCCACTAACTACCTACTGATATGGTTGACCTGCCTCACTCCAAATGGGGTCAAACATCAAGGTCAAGTTATTTAAATATCAAATAATTTAAGCATAACGGTGATGTTTGCATCGCATTAACACCCGGATTGGGACTATTAATTGTTGAGTTTTGCAAACCAACCTTTCATAAAATTACAATTAGAAACAAGTCACTTCTATACATTTATTTTTTTGATATCACTGTAAATCCGTATACAATCATTTATATTCCTCCCTTTTTTCTCATTTGCCGTTCTTTGTATTTATGTAAATTTGCATTACTTACTTAAAACGTAAACGTTCCAAATCTTAATCTTTAATGCGTTAACGAGGACAAACAAAAGTTGTCAATAATTCTTAATTTTATGTTATAATAAAATCATGTTTTCTTAATACACCTACATATGGAGATTGCCGTTAATTAACCAAATTTTGGTAACACAGTGTGGGTGGAAATATTCAAGAGTATTGAACCGAATTATATTTAGATTTACTTTTATTTAAATTATATGCTATTGACAAACAAAATACGCCCACTTACCACACAAAAATTAAGAATCATCGAACGCGTTTCAATAGCTAAGCTATCATTATCAGCGGTCGACTGGGACGAAATTTATTATATATATATATATATATATATATATATATATATATATATATATATATATATATATATATATATATATATATATACCGGGGAACAGGATCATGGTACATCCCACTTTTCTCCTTTCGTTTTGAACATGATTGAAACTTGGGATATCCTATATACATAAATAAGCGGCACTTTTTGACATAATAAGCGATTTTTTTTTCATTTCCGGTTTCGCCGGAAGTGACACTAATTTTCGATTTTTTAATGGAACACCCTGTATATTATTGCATGTTTGAATTCTGCATGATTTTCTGAATCTAACGATGCTAAATAAGTGACATTTCAAACGTCAATATTTTTTATGATATAATTTTTAGTTTTCCATTTAAGTGTGCCATGACGGTTCCGATTTATTCTAAATGACCCGTGTAATGTTAGAAAAATCGAAATCCCGTCAAAAATACTAACTTACGTGATTTATGAGCAAATAATGTTCATCAAAATGGTTTTTGGGGCAAAACTCATTTTTTTCAAATGGAACCATTTTGGTACCGTGGTACCATTTATTAGTACTATTATTTAGGAACTTATTCATATGTCTTATTAAAATGTGCGATAAATACAAACAAAATTACAGCTAAAAGAAAATAAGAAAATACAATTTATTTATAGTTATCTTATTATACATAAGGTGGCTTTGGAATACAAATAATGAACACAAAATACATACAATTTTAGACACATTTTATGTATAATGTCCTATACCTAAGTCTAACCGTTTTTGACAAATTTCAAATTTTTTGTCAAAAATGACGTTTGCAGGCCAAAACATATAAATAATTATTTTATTAAACGAACTTAAAGTAAAGACAATATTTTTTTGATTCAACAAATTATGTCCTAATCCTAATCATAAACTTAACATCCGTAATGTAACTAAACCTGTAACTAATATATACAGATAAAAGTACTAGAAACACGTCAAATACGTACTACCTAATAACTTGTTCGAAATGTCCGCCTCTTTCTTGAATACACAATGCAATACGTCTCTCAAATTCGCTGCTTAAATTTCTACACATTTCAACACTAATGTTTTGAAAACAGTTTCTAATCCTAATCTTCATGTCTTCCTTTGTTGTAGGCGGTATTTTATAAACCCGCTCTTTGACGTATCCCCTTATGCTAAAGTCCATTTTAGTAAGATCTGGGGATCTAGCAGGCCCTCTCCTCCCAATACAACATTCTTGATATCTAGCATTTAAAAAAGTTATTATCGCACCTGTATGATGTACTGGGGCCCCATCATGAAGAAACCACATTTCTTGTTGCGTATCCTGTGGCACTTGACGCAACAAATTAGGTAGATTGTTTTGCAGAAAGTCTAAGTATACTTCCTCTGTTACTCGTTGATCAAAAAAATATGGTCCTCATCTGTAAATAAAATCAAATGAACAAAATTTCTTTGTTGGTTTATTTTGTTTTGAGCCCATTGACAAAATTCCAGTCGTCTTTGATAATCTTCAGGAACCAACTCTCAATGGGGTTGAGGTCTGGCGATTGTGCTGGCCATCGATGAACCTGGATGTTGTTCTCTTGAAATCACTCCTGAACAAGGCGAGATTAATGTTTCGGGTCGTTGTCCTGTTCGAATGCAAATTCCAAAGGCGTAGGGAAACAACGTTTTGGAGTATGTCCCTGTAGACGAAGAGATCCATAGTGCCGTGTATAAAATGAAGTTGACCTACTCCACTTCACGAGAAACAATCCCATACAAATACAGTACCTCGTTCGTGCTTTATTTTTGGTGTAACATACTTTGGGTGAAATCTTGTATTAGCCGGACGTCTAACACTTCTCATTCCATCAGAATTAAAAATGTAACGACTTTCGTCACTAAACAATACTTTTCCCCACTCTTGCACTGTCCAGTTCAAATTGCGTTGTGCAAATTCAAGTCTGACACGGTTATTTCTTTCGGAAACCAACGGTTTCTTGGCTGGACGTCTTCTATAAAGTTTTGTCTCAACTAATCGTCGTTGAACAGTCCTCAAACTGTCGTCCAGTTCAGGAATTTCAGCAATTATCCTTTAAAATTTAAAATTTAAATTTCAATATTCAAAATTCAAAATCCAAAATTTTAAATTTTAAATTTTAAATTTTAAATTTTAAATTTTAAATTTTAAATTTTAAATTTTAAATTTTAAATTTTAAATTTTAAATTTTAAATTTTAAATTTTAAATTTTAAATTTTAAATTTTAAATTTTAAATTTTAAATTTTAAATTTTAAATTTTAAATTTTAAATTTTAAATTTTAAATTTTAAATTTTGGATTTTGAATTTTGAATATTGAAATTTAAATTTTCAATTTTCAATTGTAAATTAAATTTAATAATCAACGTAGTGTATACTTTCATTGGATAACAATTGCTGTTATTAGTGGATGAGAAAACCTTCCTCTGCTTTCTCCCTCTCTTTATATAGTTGTCGTGTCATTGGTCTACATATTTTAGCTTCACTCACTTTCACTTTCACTGTTTATGTTCTTGTCAGCCTTTTATCTTTTAAGATAGGTTCCAAGTTTTCGGCAATCTTAGTGTGCCGTCCCTTTGTTTAAGTTTTGTGGATGTTGTCCTATTTCTCTATGGGTTCTCTTATTATTCGTTCCGTTTTGTGCTCTACGTTAGTGATTATTCGTTTTCGAAGTCAATGTTATGTGATGTCTCCAATGCGTATACATAATATTTTGTAATTATCTATATTGAAAGGGTCTTCTAGCAAACATATAAGACCAACCAAAAATATAACCCCTCTCCGTTTTTTAATTACGCAATTATTAAAAGAAAGAATAATGACAGTACTAAAACCCGTATTGCGAGAGGTATAAAACAATGATTGTAGTGCACTGAACATTTTTATTTTTTTGTTTATGTTTAAAGGTCCACTAACAGTCACATAGGTCGCATAAAAATGTAGCCCCTCCCCTTTTTTGAATCATTGTAATTTTGTATAGAACAATTTCATGAACATGTTAAGTTTGTATACCTAGACTGGGAAGCGATAAATATATCTCTTGCATATTTTTTTATATAGTCAGCCAAGGGTGGCATAATATTATGATAATGTAACCCCTCCTCGCTTTGTAATTATTCGATTTCTATAAACCATAAATGCACAAGTACAGACGTCAATGGCGATAAACTCATTGATGCCTGCACTTTTACGCTAATGAAACGTTAGAACATTGCAAAATTCCAATGATTAAAAACAGGGTTTATAGCTTTTCATGTTCTCCTTCGTAAATTTCGTACAAAAAGCATCAAAGTATGCACGAAATGTATTTTTGTCATTGACGCCTATCCTGGCACAGTCGTGGAATGTCATATTTAAAATTAGAATAATTCAAAACGGGGACGGGTTACATTTTTATAATTTTCTGTATTGTCCTTGGTTGATTATATTAACATTCCATACTCAAACTAAAAAAAATGCACGAAAAGTATTTATTTCCATTGGCCTAGTTAATTAAAAAATCCGCAGGATTAGATTTGTATAATTCTCTGACCAGTGTGAAGTTAGCAGCCAGTTTTCGATTGCGCAGCAGCCAGTACACTCTAGCAGCCAGTTTAATCCCTTATATTTAAATTGATTATAAGTCTAATGCTATAGAAAAAAATTAAAAGCCGTGATGAAAACTGTTCTAAAATTTAAATAATCACACACGCATTCATATTAAGCAATAAAAAATTCTCGTACGACGGTCGTGCTAGAATCCCGGTAAAAATTTTCTTTCTGCCTTCTTGCGTGTGCGCGCGTACGCATGTGCGTGCGCGCACGTGTGTATTTTTACATTCTTGGTGTTATTTTTGTCAACATATTAGAATAGCGTTTCACGTTATGTGTTTATTGATTAACTAATTAAATCCACTAATTTTGTGTCATTTTATTCAATATTAAAATTAATTGTAATTTCATGAAATTACCGATTCTATTTTTTTGTAATTGTTCATTCTGGAACGTGCACAAATATTACCAACACAAGAATAAAATATTTAGTTTTATAAAGTAAATGGGTTTTGACTCACAATGAACTTTTGCTTGCAATCGCAAAATAACAAAGGTGCTTTTAAATCGTCCATTTTTTTATTCATCAAGATATTTATAAAAAATAATTCTGTGTTTATCTTGTGCTTACCCTTAACTAGAATGTTATTTGTCTCGAATCAAAACCTTTTTCACCTTGGAACTTTCTATACAATAAGAGGGTAAAGTGCGGAATAAATTTCATAAATTTGACATTAACATAAAAATCCTTCGGCACTCGAAGTTTTCACATATAAAGCGTGTACCATTACAAAATGGGCGTCAACACCCAAAACAAATGAGAAGTCAAAATTTGAACTCTAAAAATTAAAATAAACTTGAACCGTGACCTGATTTAATCCAATTATTTAATTGGTTGCTTATATTCCATATGCTTTAAGGGTGTTCAGTACTTTCTTTTTTTATTATTAATTTTCTTGCAAAATATGGGAAGATAACATAATTAGAAGTAAATTAAGAGTCGACCGCTGATGATGATAGCGTAACTATCGAAACGCGTTCGGTGTTTTTAAATTTTGTGTGGTACGTGGGTGTATTTTGTTTGTTAAATTAAGAAAGTTCAATTAAGGAAATATTACAAAAAAAATTATTACAAGTTTTGCTATGAACAAATAAGTTCAACAATAAATATGCAATTAAAAATTATAATAATGTTTAACTACGAAAAAAAAATTGTTTAGGATTTATTAACGATTAATTAATTTTGAAAACTTCTTTAAGTTTCTCGAAAACTACATAATATGTCAATGCTATTTAAATTTTATATGTAACTTTTTTATTATACTACTGCATAAAGTAGTTTAAACTTTTAATAGCCTTATACTTAATGAAATTTGTTTTATGCCGTAGTTGAAGGATTTTACTGTGTAATTATGTTTTTGTTTGTAAAATTGGATAAACTTAAAGAAAGTAAACTGCCCAATAATTTATCTTTTTTTGCTTACTCTGAATTTTCAAACTTTAAATGACTGGCTTAACACTTATTAAATTAAAGACTACCGAACGTCCTTAAGTTTTGAAATTGCATTGGTACAGTTTTCTAAACTTGATTGATTGAAAAATGTAATCAAATTCAAGAACCCACTTCATTACTGTAAATACTTGACTACTCAAACCGACGAAGAGTTTATTTATATAAACATTCCAAAACATAGTAGAAAAGTTTTTGTATTTGGAAGTAAAATTAGACTTTTAAGTTTTTACAGTTTAAATTTACATTCTCATATTCCAGTCTGTAATTTATCACAGATCTTTTATGCAATTCAATCAAACCCTCATTCAAAAGATGTGGAGAGATCTATCTCTACATATTATTACCCTCGTTTTATTTAGCACTGGATGAAATACCGTATTTGCTTTAGATGTTTTTTTAGATATGTTATGAGGGATTAGAACGGCTTGTTTTAATACTTTCTCTTTCAAAACATATCGTATATAAATGTAAATATTCTGATGTAGTTTAATTAATTCTAAAGACAACGCCTGTATCAGCAAATAAATGGGGTAATTAAAATTAAAATGAAACTCCAGAGAAAAATACGACATCTATTGATGATTTCTAAAACTTCATTTCATTGCAAATGCATGATGTATAAGGTCAAGTATACTAGCCGTGTTACTGAATTAATTAGCACTTAATTGTTTAAACTTACGATTACATCGATACGTATACAATCATTCATTAAAAATTATAGTGGAGATTGGGGATTGTTTTAATCGAGGTTGATTTCGAATGTCCACTAAATATACACGACTGTATATTTAGAAAACCTGGTTATGTCGGATGTAGAAGAAGTAGAACTTAATTTTAAATTTCAGTAATATCAAGGTCATACCCGATCACCACAATTAACCCACTAGAGCCTACTGTCTAAAGTTTCATACGCTTATTTAGTGTTTTTTAAACCTTGACAGTTTTATTGCTGGTTTAGTTATCGATTCACAGGTGGCAGCATATGCTTCAGAACAGCTTATTGCATCATTTTAATTTTAGTTAGGTTATTTGTCAAGTGCAAAATGTCTGCACAGAGGCGAAAACAAACTAGTGGTTCTGCAAAAATCTCCAAATGGGAGCTAAGGTAAGTAATATAATCTTAAATTTTCATTATTTAAAATATTTCCACTGGAATTTGTACTTATATATTCATAAAATAATATGTAAACTAAAGTGTCACAATAGAGTAAGGTTATGTGGTATTGTTTTAGGACTAAAGTTGCATGTATGAATACGGTAGGCTTTAATAGATATTTATGTATTAAGGGCATAATCAGAAGATTATGGCTCGAGGGAATGTTAAAAGCACGACGCGAAGTGGAGGGCTTTTATATTCCTGAGAGCCATAATCTACAATTAAGCCCGTGGTACATACAATGTTTTATTTTAAATTATTATTAAATTGAAAATAATATTAAAAAGTATTCAGTATTTTCGGCAAGTTTCTACGACCTGCAAATGCAGTGAAATAAAGTCGACAGTAGGCTACCATTTGTTGTTACTAAGCCCCATACTCGATATTGCAAATTGTTTAAGGTACTGTTATGTTTGTAAACTAATGTAATTCTAAAATGGAAGGTGAGATTACGTCAAACTTATTCAAGAAATTTTAGATGGAATGTTGAGCCTAGCAATATCGCAAGGATTCAATTCCAAAGCAACTCGACTAATATTTATACTGTCAGTTATAAGTGTTTGTCATATGGATACGAATTTCAATCCATCCAATGTATTTTCAATTTTAATAAAAATAAGTTTATTACTATTATTATTATTAATAAATTATAGTAAGGTTGTTCGTCAGTAGGATTCTTTCAACTTACGTGACATATCATGTCATGCGTTTGCTGCAATCATGCGCTACCAACAATGACATTTCCAGCTATCAAGAACACATTCGCCCGCAAATTTTGTCTTTAGTAAGAACTGATGGCAAATTATAAATATAATGAGATTACAGTCAAATTATTATATTAATGGAATGTGAGCCTGCAATATCGAAGATTCACACATACCAAAGCAACTTGACTAATATTAAATTATTATAAGTTTTTGTTTTATTTTATTTTGCACCATGAAACTGGAACAAAATTTTAAAAGATTCAGTATTTTCGGCAAGTTTTTAAATGCAAATGCAGTGAAATAAAGTCGACAGTAGGCTAATTTGTTGTTACTAAGATACTGTGATATTGCTAAATTGTTGCTAAGGTACTGTTTGTTTGTAAATAATTTGCATTCTAAAATGGAAGGTGAAAACGCAAAAACTTATTCACAAGAAATTTTAGATGAATTTGAGGCCGCCCAGGCAAAAATAATTCCATGTAAATCGAAATATTTATACTGTCAGCTTTGGTGTTTGCTCATCTGGAGTTACAATTTCAAATCCATCCAACTGTATTTTCAATTTTTATAAAGAATAAGTTTCATTACTATTATTTTTATTAATAAAGGTTGTATAGTAGGGTTATTGTTTCAATAATTCTTTCAACTTACGTGACATATCATGTCATGTGTTTGCTGTCAATCATGCTGCTTAGCAACAATGACATTTCCGTGCTATAATGACCACATTACGCCCGCATTTGGGGGCGTATAAAGAACATTATGGTGGCAAAATAAAATAAAGTATATAACGTGTATATGATATAATAATGTTTTATATTAGATTTCTATAATTACGTAAGTTAAATTTTAAGAATATTAGTAACAAAAATATTTCAAATATGTTTATAATAATAATTTAGAAATAAATATTTAATAAACATGTATGAAATGGTTATTTATTAAAATTTTCTTTCCTCAGGAGACCTCTTACAACAGAAGAACTTGTGACTGTGTTAGAAGAATCTGATGATGAAAATCAATTAGCTTATGCAGAAAGAATCGACTTCACTCTGTTTCCTCCTGAAGAAGATAACGACACTGATGAGGACGATGTTGGTGAAGAGTAGTGCGAAGTAAATGAAAATAATGTTCATCTGCTAGGCAAAGGTGTTCTAGCTCAAACTTCTCAAGTTCAAATTATAACAAGCAACAGTGAGAAACGTGACATTTTACCGAAACAATCATCCAGTTTTGATAAAAATAATTTCTTCCAGAGCCCTTCTACTTCGAAAAAAAGTAAAACAGTAAATAAGTTACAAACTAAAAGAATTTGGAATAGCATCAATTTGCGTTTGGAAAAAAAAGATGATGCAGTTTATAATAAAACAGAGCATATGCACGAGGCCAGGCCCCATATTTTTGAAACTATGTTACTGCAAGGTGGGACTTCATTACAGTTTTTCCAATTATTTTGGGATGAAGACTATAAACCATATTTGCCAAGAATCAACAAACTATGCTAAATATGAATATTGTGACAATCATTTTCAGGTGTCAGTCGAAGACATGTATAAAGTACTAGCAATTTTGATTCTATCAGGTTACAATAAACTACCAAACAGAAAAATATATTGGCAGACTCAATCAGATGTTCACAATGCAGCCATTTCGGGAACTGTCACGTGACCGGTTCCTGACAATTTTTAAATATCTTCATTTTTCTGACAATAATGTAACAAATGATCAAGACAGATCACGAAAAGTAAGACCTCTTCTAACCCATATGGATGCAAAGTTTACAAAATATGCCGAACCATTGCCATTTGACGAGGCAATGGAACCGTATTATGGACGACACCATATGAAGCAGTTTATAAGAGGTAAACCTATTAGGTTTGGGTTTAAATTTTGGTGTTTAAACAAACCTAGTGGATATTGTACAATATTCAAATTATACGAAGGAAAACAAGAACGTGACAAAAATATGGGACTAGGCAGTTCTGTTACAGTAAATATGGTGGATAATTTTGTACCCCAAAACAGTTACATATTTATAGATAATTACTTCAATTCACTGAAGTTGCTCGAACACATGACTTCGAAACATCTTTATATCACAGGGACTATACGAGCTGACAGGACTGAAAAAGCACCATTGAAAGATTTAAAGAAGCAGAATAGAGGTTCCTATCATGTTATGAAAGATAAAGTAAGCGGTATAACACTTTACCGTTGGCATGACAATAACCATGTGACCATGGCAATCAATCATACTGATGTTTTGACTCAAACGGAAACAGGATGTTTGCGGTACAGTTCTACATCAAAAAGAAAAATTTAATTTCTACAACCTTCAATAATTGCTGAGTATAACAGTTCAATGAGCGTTGTTGACCTTTTTGATCAGTTTAGATGTGCATATAGAGTCAACATTAGAAGCAAGAAATGGTACTGGCCAATCGTGCGCTTCTGTATAAATGGAGCTCTAGTAAATGCGTGGCTGTTATATAGATATAGAGAGCCTGGAATTCCACAACTAGATTTTATAAGAAGAGTAACTATATCAATCCTATCAGTACCAATAGTTCCAAGGATAAGAATGGTGGTTCCACATAGAAATTCCAATGTGCTAAGTGAAGTGCGTTTTGATAGGATGGATCATTGGTCAGTCAAAAATCCTACTGAGAGAAGATGTGCCAAGTGCAAGAAAGCTGTCACACATATATGTACAAAGTATAAAGTTGGGTTGCACATTACTTGCTTTGTAGAATATCATACCAAACCTTAGCATGTATACTTAAGAAATAAATAAATTTACCTGTTATGAAAGTCTAGCGTATGATTTTTTAAACACCTTCAAAATTACATTTAAAAAATAAATATTCAGAAAATTTGTTCAAAACTATTTTATTTAGATGATATTTAAGTGTATTTTAAATGCTGATAACTTTTTGACTTGAAATACTTATAGCAGTCCTTAATAGGTTAATAAGATTATCGAATTTACATTATCTATTTTATACATTGTTATGTATAGCGGGTGGACCACTATTACGTCGATGTATTACTTCATAATAAAACTCGTTATTAGCAGTTCTTTACGAATCGCTAAATACATATTGATATTTACTTCTCTGAATCATTCATTTAATATTCTGTATAATAAAAGAGCGATCATTACGTCAAATGTGATAATAATGGAATGAGTAGATTATCAGGTTTGAATTAAGGTTTGGTTTCGCTTACAAATTATTGTGCCTATTAAAACACCACCAAAACGTTTTGTATTATAAATTTGGTGAATAGCTTATTTGTAAGTGTTCTGATTCGCTTACTGTATGGTAGCGCTAGCTAGAAATCGTACAGATGAGACCAGCCTTTAGTACTAGACATATTTTCTAATAAGCAATAGGTACAGTAGACAGTCTATTATCCGAAACAATAGGGGATTAGGGGTGATTGTTTGGATAATCGGTCATTGACGGGAAAAATGATGTTCAATATACATTGTGAAGGGTGAATAATTTTTCAATTTATTTTTAATAATATGAAACTTAAAAAATAAAAAACGTACTCATTATACAGTAAAACGTTCTAGAAAAAGTCTAAAATAGCTTTAGACCACAAACTCGTTCTTTTTTGCTGGTAAATCTCTCAATCGTTTTAGAGACAGCAATTGGATTGCGTCACATTATTCTTGATACCACAGGGGCCGTCCTCTGTTCAACAAAATCAACATCGTAATCATCTTCTTCTTCGTCGTCTTCATTGTCCTCTTTGATTTTGGCTATGATTTCGTCGTCCGTCAAAACCTCATATCCAGGATCATCCTCATCTCATTGGAGGCACGCGTGGATGGTTTCCTGATCGCTCTCTTCAAGCCTTGGGTATTGATTTATCGAATCAACCAGTTCTGATACAAATTGGTTTGGAGGCTCATCAAGTGTAGAAGCAGTCTCAGTTGGACAAAGCGTATTCCGAGCTTTTTTTAGGGTGGTCTTCTGAGCACAATCCCAAGCTTCTGGTACCATATAAACAGCATCCTTCATGTTTATTGGTTTGTAGAGTAGAAGAATTGTTTTGTCTTCTTCTTTCCCAATCAGAACCATACACAGCAATGCTTTTCTATAATATCGTTTGACGCTTTTAATAACCAGGGAATTATTGAAAGCTTCATTGGTTGAAGGACTGAAGTAACATTGGGTGGTAAAAAGATAACCTTAAACTTTCCAGTGTTTTTTCCGTTTGAGGGATGCCTTGGGGCATCAACAATGAAACATTTACCGTGTTCCCAGTTTCTCAAGTTGAACTTCTGCGATAAATACGGTATCACTCCACTCGACAAAAATGCTAGTGTCAATCCACGAGTTCTTTTGACTTCTGTAGTGACTGGGAAAATCCAAGGTATCTTATGTGTTCCGGATTTATTACCACATAACATTGCAGTGATTTGCTTGCCTTACAACTAGGAGCTGACATAGGAAACTAGGGATTTTGTTTGTTTCTTCCAATATATATATATATATATATATATATATATATATATATATATATATATATATATCTGTTTCGTCTGGATTGTAGACCTTGCTGTTGTCATAGGCTTCCTCATTAAGAAACAATTTAAACTTCACCTGATTCGGTATCAGCCAACAATTTTTTCACTTGTACACTGCAGTGTTTAGGTCCGCGTTTTCCTCCATTTTCATGGTTTTTATATACGATATAAGATTCCGTCTTCACTGTTAAGTACACACGCAAATTTTGTGATAGCATCACGGTACTTTTTTATGTCCGATATTGTTGCATTGCCAACTCCATGCTCCCGAGATAAACTTGAACCACTAGCACTTTTTTCAACTGCTCTAATATTTTAAGTTTATTTGTAATACTAAGCACTACGCGTTTACGTTTAGACGACATAGCTAACAGTGAAAATTAAACTACACAAACAGTATGACCGGGCTTCGGGTAATCGACGCTCTACTGTATGTAGGTATAGACATGTGTTTTTATTCATTACTTTATTCCCACTATACTGCAGGTTTTTAACTTTAGAATACTTCTTGCATCCGTTTAACTCCATCTCCAATGTATCAATCTCAACAAAGAATTACTGATACATAGACAATTAGGTTTTAAGCGAACGCTTATTATTGTCACTGTATTTCTTACTCAGTCACTCGCTCCTCTTGTCGCGCTCTGCCTCTTGATGTAATTGAAATTTTCACAGTATATTCTTTATTATAATAAAGCTTAGAAATGCTAGTCAACCATAAACATGGGAGATGTGGGCAAAAAGATCTCTTCGCAATCTCGTCTCTATCTTAGTAACAATAGGAGATACGAAAAAAACTAGAAAAAGTTGTAGAGTAAAATAAGAGACTTTCATCAAACAGTTTTTTCTGTTTAAAGTCCTGCTTTTATCTAAAATAAGGAAAAATCCAAAATTTTCTTTTCTTATCTATGGAGATATTCATACACCAATTTTGTTAGGGTTACGTCAAAATCGATTGATGGCTCAAAAATTATACGCGGCAAAATGTTTGCCTCGATGACCAGGAGCTATTACCAATATGTGTGGGTCAGCATTTATCCAAAATTTGACCCAAATCAAGAATCACCAAGAGCTAAATTATGTGTTCCATGAGTATTTGTCAGCATTTAAGCTGAAATGAGTGTTGATTAGGATTGGGATCGAATTTTGCCCCAAATCTATGTTGATACATCAGTTAGTTGTGAACGAGGCAAGATGAATTCACACGATGACCAAGAGCGTATTGCAGGATTTGGGTCGAGTGTTGTAATAATTCTAGGTGGGCCATGGACTATACAGTTTTTTCTATTTTTGTCTAAGTAATTCATTGGCGAAATAATAAAGTTAAGTTCGTATTAAAAAAGTCGTTTTGATGGTGTTTTTTATGTTTTCTGTATAATTGGAGAATTGTTTTGCTCTTCAAAACGTTATCTATTTTTGTGCCAAAAAAAACAGTTTCTCGCAGTAATTATTTAAGATCTTACCTTCACTTAGTACATTCACGACAATAAATTAGAAAAACGTTAAATATCATGAAAACTGATAGGAATTAAGTATATGATTAAAGTTGCTTCAAGTTTCGCTCAGAAATTCAGAATTGTGTTGTATTTAAAATAACAGAGCTGCTCCCAATTTCAGAGAACCCAAAGGGCAATCAAAATCAAAATATCAAAATGTTTGAGGAAGAATGCTTACCAAACATTTAGGCAACGCTGAATATTTTAAATCATTGTCTTCATTCGCTAGGGTAAAGCCTAATGAAACACTTCGATGAATCACCCTGTATTACGGTGTCGCAGATCTCTTGACACATTGGTATATTCCTTATTTTAAGAGCTATAAGAAAACGTTAACATAAAATGTGCATATCCTTCATCTGGCACAAGCGGGTGTATGAAGTTAGCACCCCAACATAAACATTTCGTAGTAGTGATTAGAGTCCCAGCTTTCTTTTGAAGACTTTTGTAGTTTTCTATGAAGGTTTAAAAAGTTCCGGCGTTTAACGATTAGAAATTTAGTTCACACTCGTTTTTAAGATCCAATAGTTTCGAATTCACTTTGCTTTCGTGAGCACTAGAATTATATAAAAAGAAATTGAAATACTTACCTTTTGGATTTTTAAATCGTTTATTTTTCTATTTATAGTTTATGTAAATTTAAACGTTTCGATAACGATATCGGTGGCTGAACACCCGAAATTAAGCGTCTTTGTTCTCTTTCGGTTACTAAACTAAAATTTATTTTACATTATTTCTTCTTAATACTGATACATTTCTCCCACTGGTACTCAAGCATTGTGACAGATTCCTGAAAGAAGTACTGTCCAACCTCTGCAAACTACTGGTGTACAGCGCCAATGAGCTCATTGTTGCATGGAAATTGTTTTCCTCCAAGGTGTTCCTTGAGTTTGGAGAACAGTATATAGTCGCTGGGAACCAGATGTGGCGAATACGGCGGGTGCTCAAACAATTCGAAACCTATGGCAGCCATCGCAACACTTAATACTGATACATTTCTCCCACTGGTACTCTAGCATTGTGACAGATTCCTGAAAGAAGTATTGTCCAACCTCTGCAAACCACTGGTGTACAGCGCCTATGAGCTCAGTGTTACATGAAAATTGTTTTCCTTCAAGGTGTTCCTTGAGTTTGGAGAACAGTATATAGTCGCTGGGAGCCAGATCTGGCGAATACGACAGGTGCTTAAGCAATTCGAAACCTATGGCAGCCATCGCAACACAACAATGTGGCTAGGCGCATTGTCCTGGTGACGGAGCATACCGCGCTTTAATTTGCCACGACGTTTTTCTTTGATAGCTACGCATAATTTTGATATTAAGATAGCGTAATACTTGCCTGTTATTGTAGCTCCTGTTTGTAAAAAATCAATGAGAATTACTCTTTGGGTATCCCAGAAAAAACGGAAGCCATTACCTTTCCGCCTGACGGTTGTGGCTTGAACTTTCGAGGAGGTGGAGAACCACGATGCTTCAACTGCATTTTCGTTTCTGGATCATAATGGTGGACCCATGTTTTGTTCATCGTTACAAATCTATCCAAAAAGTTCTGCGGATTTTGTCTATATTGCGTCAAAAGTCGTTTACATATCACAACTCGGCATCGTTTTGAAGCTTCGGTTAACATACGTGGGACCCACCTTGCGGACAACTTTTTCATTTTGAAGTGTTCTTGTAATATGCTATGCACAGAGTGATACGAAAGGCCAATGTCCTCTACTATTTCCCTCACAGTAACTCTTGTGTATTGTAGTACTAGATCATGGATTTTATGGATGTTATTTGTAGTTGTAACAATTGTTGGTGGACGATCAACATGTTCATTTTCACAAGATGTTCTTCCACATTTAAATTTACGGCACCATCGTTTCACAAAATCATAATTAACAGCACATTCCCTTTTTACCCTTTTTAAGCGGTATTTAATTACCGCTCCCTGCTCGATAGCTCCATTTTTGCACTACTATGACAGTTTGTTTGAAACAAACAACTGCTGTGAAAGATACAGACTTGATTTAGCACATGCGCTGTAGGCACATATCGGTAATGAAGATGCTGTGACGTGAGGTTTATATCTCCACCAGAAGTAAGTCAGGGGCGGAGCATAGGGATCAGCCCTCGTACAAGAATAGGAGAATTAAAAATTTTTTTATTTCCAACGGAAAATATGTGCCCTTTTTTATCTGCACCTTATCTTATATAAAATAGGCGATAATAAAAATTTTGAACAATTTCGTTGACAAACTAGGCATTTTAGTCACCCCCATTTATACACAAGCATTTGAGAGTAATTGGAAAGTAAATTTTATTTAGAACAAACGAAAAGTATATGCCTTTTTTGTTGCTTTTATTTACTCTGTATTTCATGTAGAATGTACGACGATAGAAACTTTGAACCATATCAATGTCTAACACTCCAAATTAAGCATTTTAGTCACTTTTGTACGCAAGGGTACGAGAGTAATTGCAAAGTTTAAAATTTTTTTTAGAACAAACGTTTTTTATTGCTTTCATTTTACTCTATATTTCAGGTAGAATAGACGTAGATTTAAATTCCGGACTGTATTCTTTATTTCATCTAGAATTGAAAGTAGTAAAATTTCCTAATGTTAAGGGCTAAATGCATTTTGCATATTTATTGCTTGAAAGTTTTTGCTAACTTCACACTCAATATGCAAAAGCTATTGCTGGAATGTTATTGCGAACTTCACACGGATGTTGTACTTTGAACTTGGATTTAAGTGTAGCTATACCAATATTTGTGATTTATTTATATCTTACAAATCAAATTACATAAGGTGTTCCAAGTAACCTCCCACATGCAGACTTGATCTACTCGCGCCATCTGGTTCCCGCAAAATAAACCTATCAAAAATGGCCGAACTGAGAGAATGATGACGACAGTTGCAATGCCATTGAAACATATATTGCAGACGTTCATATATCACACAATTTTTCATTGAACGATAAGTATCTCTATGATGAGTAATAACCAATGCTTCCATTTTCATGTTTTGGAGTTTGAGTTTATTTTTTCTGTAACACCCGGTAGTTTATAAACAATGGCTTGGGGATATATGCCCCAAGAAATTACCACTTGTAATTTTTGCACGTATTTTGGAACACGCTGTATATTAACAGCATATTTATAAAAATATCTCGCTTATCAATGAATCCTTATTTAATTTGAATCAAAGTTAGAAACTTGCGATTTCACGAATTTTTGTATGAATTTGTGCACAGGTTTACGATTTGCGACCATCATCAGAAAGTCATTAGGGGAGGCAAAATTAAATATGGAATGCAGAAATTAAGTTTCACGAAATGATTTATTTTAAAAACTAATTTTAGGGTGAAAATGTGGTCTCGTACAATAAATTGACTTTACTTGTAAATTACTCTGTATTTGCTGGGAATTGTTTAATAGTTGCTTATAGTTTATGTTCAATTATGAAGACAATTTTACATGTTGTATTTTATTGGCCAACTATCTCAATTACGCCTTCTCGGAAATCATTCACATTTATCGATTTCAACTGCAGTGAATATATTATCGCATTTCTATTTAGCTCGATATATGCATACACACACACTCCAGAATATGAGTTCTCGTAGCATCTTTTTATTGCCAATGGCAACTTTGTGGACTAGGGATAGATAAAAATCTAGAGAATTTGAGTTAGGGGTTTATAAAGGTCGCGCAATTGATGCAATTTCGCTGGAGTATGTCTTATAAAGCAAACAACTCAGACAAATCTGTGTTGTCGATAATCGCCAATTAAATGGAATAATTTTGAAATATTCGGAGATGCTTATTAATGCATAGACGTGCTTGCTATTTCCTTAGAATCGAAATTTGTAGACGCTGTTCGGACATATGTAAATTTGTACCTTGTCGACAAGGATGTTTGCTACGAGGAACGACCGTTAGCACAATGCAATTCTATATCTTATTTCTGTAGCAGAAAAGACGAAAAAGATGCAATAAAAGTAGATATTGCTTTTTTTAGATTAATGTAATTTGTTTTATGGCAATACGATTTGCAAATTTTGTAGTGCAATCTAATTAAATTACATGAAGATATTTAAAGCAAAAGATGTGACATGCACTGTACTGTGGTCGTGACGTGAAACTGGCAGTCGCACAGAATGTTACATATAGAGATAGGACCAATAAATACAGATTTGTAGGTGCTTGAATCGGTGCAACATTTGTAATGCAACTTCATAATTATGATTCTATCATTTGTTTCAACATTGTTTTTTTTTTCAACTCAATCTTTAGACACAAAATAACACAAACATAAAGCTTCCTAGTGACGGGTAGTGCTAATAACCATTAGTAGTTGACGTGCATAGAGATGCCTGACATTCCCGTTTCTGTGTCGATCTCTACCCAAAAGAAAAAAGAAATATAAATGGTGTTTTCAATTTCGCTCAGTGCACGTTAGGACATGATTCTCTACAATGTACACGAAAAATGTTTTTCACTTCTCTTCACGTTCTCACTACCTAACCTCCCTATATACAATTTTTGTATGAGTTTGAAAAGAGGTTAGTGAAATCACCATTCTACCTTGTGTTAAAGTTGTCTGAATATATCTCTAATGTTATTTTTGTCTTTAAACTGTGCAACCACAAATATGTGCTCTAACCTAGTAGAAATACTTTAACTACTTTAATTTGAAATATTTTTTCTACTCCTATATATGTAACACACGAATAACAAAACTCTCTACTATACGTGTAAACTTTCCATTACGGAATACGGTTACGTAATGAAAGTTAAAACTGTTACGTAAATTCCACGAAAAAACCGATGCACTTCACAAATTTACTACTACTATTTCGTATGTCCCCATGACTCGAAAGGAGATAGAAACAATATTGGGACTACTTACATAAATTAATGACGTGCAACTGAACTTGTATAAAAATTCATATATATATATATATATATATATATATATATATATATATATATATATATATATATATATATATATATATATACACACATATATATATATATATATATATATATATATATATATACAGGGTGGCGCACCGTATACGCCACGGAGTTTCTATAAGAGCCTATTGGAATTTTTAAATTATTTTTTCTTAGAGCATATACAGGGTGTTTAGAAGCACAATTTAAAAATAATTTCAACTATACAGGTTGTTCACAAAAAAGATCTATATCAAAATTATATATTTTTTAATGGAACCCCCTGTATATTATATGTTTTTTGGAATCTACGAATAAAATAAAGGCAAGTTGCAATAGAATTCCCTATACCTAAAACCTACCGTTTGGAAGATATTTAATGATTTTTGAAATTACAGGCTTGAATTCAAAATTTATTTTTGTTACGTTTATTATTATTATTGAAAGAGCGTAGCCTCTGTTAGTACTTTGCAAAAGGGTTGTTGCGTAAGACAACATAAAACGTTTGTTCAGAAAATACACAGGGCACTCAAAAATCGAATGTCACCTAATATTGCAAATAACTGCCTTATTCTAAATAGCCACACCCTGTATTTAATAAAAAAATGTTGTGTAAAATTGTATAACTTTTCAAATTATACTAGGGTTCCCTATACCTAACTCGAACAGTTTTTGAGTTATTTTGAAATTTTTAATTAAGTTACAATGATTCTGATACTCTTGGTTTACTTGAAGATGCAAGGTGTCATTGACAATATTTAATTATTATTTGACATTTGTTAAATAATATAACGTTATAATATTGTATTTCTAAGGTAGTCACTTTGTATTAATAAGCGAATTTGTAGTACAAAAATTGTGTAAAAATGAAAACGTACTCTGTACACGACAGAATTGATATGATTTTAACGATTGGAGAATGTCCGGAAACTTTATTACTAGCAGAAAGGGTTTATGCTCAAAAATGTCCCACTCGCAATCATCCCAACAAAAAAGTATTGTAACGATTGTTGGAAGTGTTTCGTAGAACGGGAAGTGTAGCATACCAGAAAATTAACAGACCAAAGCCAGTCACTGGAAATGAAGACAATGAATTTGAGGTAATTGCAGCCCTTGTTGAGAATCCCCACAAAAGTCAGCGTAAAATAAGTCGAGAAATAGGTAGCATCAAACGAAGCGTTGGTAGAATAATTAAAAGACGCAAATTTCATCCATACCGTATTCAGTAGGGTGGGTCGAAAAAACTCGAAACGCTCTGATCGAAATGCTTTAGTGCGGAAAAATTGTGAATGAGGACCAATAATAACTGGGTAAAATATGTATCGAATCAATTAATATCTTTGACTCTGACCGAAGGGTCAAAGTTTTGAAATTTTAGGAAAAACTTGAAATTTTCAAGCGTCCGTCAAAAAAATCCAAAAACTCTCAGCCAATTGCCCTAGTGCCCTAACAAGTAACACACGTATAAAATGTCAATACAATCAATTAATATCTTTGGCTCTGACCGGAGGGTCCAAAGTTTGAAATTTCTCGAAAAACATTAATAATTCAAGTATACAATAGTATACTTCGAGAAAATCCAAATGAGTCAAAACTGCCACTAGTGCAAAAAAAGGTAACAAAAACACCAGCAGGCTAATAAAACATAATTTTAATTAAAACATAAAACAAATCAAAACGTTAGAAAAATTTTTTTGTTCACTGCTTAAACTGGGACTTGTGTTCAAATTTTAGCATAATTTTTCGAGATAGTAGAGTAGATCGTATATATCTATCTCGATTATTATGTCCACACGCGTGAGTGGATGCTGCAGTAACCAATTTTACCATGCGTTCAACAAATTGAGTGTGACATGGAAATTGGGAGAATTCAAGGTCGTTGGCTGTTTCGTTGAGGTTAAGTGACTTAAAACTGGCGGTGGCGTAATCTCACAGTTCAACCAATCGATCAAATCAATATAATCTTCCGCTTGAAAGTTAATTTGTGGCACAGTAAAGCTGCGGATCTCGTTACCAGAAGTACTAGCAGTGGACGTGTTCCTTGCTTTTATTATTCTCCGGACTGCCAATTGTCTAATATGAGCTCTATCATCTGTAAGCATCACCAACAACAGATTTTCCGGGGCAGCGAAAAACGCATTCCTAGCGATGACTGGAGCAATGATCGTTAACAGTTTATCCGGCAAGAATCTAGATCTCTTAACTAGTTCCCATTCATGCTTAGCACCATCTCCGATGGATTGTTTAGTTTTTATATTAAGCCATAAAGGTGTGTACACTTTCATTATATATTCTACCAACTGCTTCAGGCCTAGAGATGAATTTGCAGTAGCGACGTATAGTCTAAGTAGCCTGTTTCAACAAACGCCTGATTTTACAGCCTGGGCTATTTCTAGCAAATATTGTTGGTCTGTACTTAAGTGTCGAGCTGTAATCGACGTAATCGTAGGCAAAACACAATCCACGGGTTTATATTGGACTATGGGTAACTGTTCGCATTCCGTTAGTTGTTTACCGATGGAACCAGCGTACGATTTAGGTCCACTTGTTGGACCATCTATATATTCAAACAGATGTCTGAGAGGCAACTCATTACAATGGTGGAGACATATTGCCCATTGTGAAGGTCTACCAATTTCTAGCTCCAGGCGACGAATGGTACTAGTTTTATGCCTGGCATTTACGGCTGTGCCTTCACAACCCACTACTTGAAGATCGTTAAAGTTACTACCATGAGAGACGATGAACTCTTATATGCTGTCGGATATGTCAAGTGCAGTGCCAGATTTAGGAGTCACATGTCCAACGTATTGTGATGACCGCTCTTTTATCAGTGATATATGTTCCTCTCTGATAGTTCTTCGGTAAAATTTGGCTCCTTCTTTTACTTGGGATAATGTCTGGTCTTTACGGCCATCAAAATATAAACCTTTTAAAGGGGTATCGCACATGGTTTTGATTTGAAGCTGTTTATGACATTTTACTTTTTCTGCATTTGTCTGCTACAAGTGAAGTGTCTGATTCAGATATGAGACCCGTGTCGTGAAGTACACTAGATGTTATAGCAGCTGTTGCTCTCTCAGATACCCCAAATCGTTGACTAGTAAGTACAGTTGCAGACAGCGTTACTCGCATTTGCGAAGGAGAAGGAGTTGGCACACTCTTAATATTTGCACTTGTGCTGGAGCGATACAAATTACATATTTCGTCATCAGAAACTGCGGCAGTTTCGTTTTCAGCTGTGAAGTTGACATCGTCAGCACTGTCAGCAGTTTCATTGATAGCATGCTGCTATCGTATTTACTCGGCCGTACTGCGGCCGCTGACCTCCACCTCTCTTCTCACCTACCTTGTCGCTACACCGCGGCAAATAATATCGTGCAACCCGTTGGAAACTTGCTGACTTCGCTGGAATGCGGTCCCCCCGCGCTGCTCCTGTGTTCGACTGTTGCCGGCATTTTGTTGGCCAAGCGCGTTGATCGCGTCATTTGGTCAGATCCGAAGATATTTTTTGTTATACTCAGCAGCAGTTAGCCTCAATTGAAAGAAAATTAAATACGTCGTTTTTTAAATCAGTGACATAATTTTATTATAATGCACCTGGGGGGTCGCCAGAATTTTGTTACTTGTAAAGGGCATCGCGCATCGAAAAAGTTTGAAAAACACTGCTCTATATGATACCTTATGTATTCGGTAGCTTATAGCCATCCTTCTCTCTCACCCAGTTGAAGCGGAAATATGTGCAACGCGCCATTTTAAATTAATTTTAACCCCACCCCAATCCAGTCAGCAGCGGAAACATTTGCAACGCATCAATTGCAAATGCGTATATCTAGTGAACGGAGATGGGTACGCATAAAGGGAAACTGATGGGTCTCGACGAGATTTGTTTATAGGTAGGGTTAGAATCTGAAATGCTTATATCTCGGGAAACTGACACGCATCCACCAGGCGCTTCCTCTAAATTGCACGCATTCTCATTAAGTCAAAACAGAAGAAATCAAATTGGTAACATTGCTATTCTTTGTAGTAAAAGGAGTCATCCTCGAATCGTTATGATACACCACATAACTTAAAACAGTTCGATGTTATAGGTACTACGAGAAAATACATAAGAAGACTTACATTGATCAAGTTAATTCGACGGAAGTGTGAAATAGAGATTTGTGGCAGTATGGCTAAAAGAATCAACGTAACCTATATTGTAATTGGCTAATCCTGGTAATTCGTTGGTATAATTGTTGATTTGAGGTAATTGGATTATTATGTTACGTAATGATAAGTTAGAGTAGAAATTGTGTAATATAAGTATATACAATTTAACATATCTTTAATTAAATATCATGACCAGTATTTATTTATTGCAAACCTTACCCATTTCAATTAATACTTATAATGTACTTTTTGTAATCGTTACTTTTAATACATAAAGAGAAAAGTGGTATATAACTAAATATATAAACTTTTTTATTTATGTATTTAATTTGACATTTGTCAACAAATATTTCAAAATTTAATTTTTTTCTAATTTTATGTGAACGATTACAAAAAATGTATTCAAACACGTGCGCTGTCACCTTTTGGTGCTCGGCCATATATTTTATCCCTCGGCTACGCCTCGGGTAAAAAAGAACAGCCTCGCACCAAGAAATGTGTAAACAGCGCACTAGTTGCGAAATCTACTATTAAACACGAAATAGAAAAATGTTTTTGACGACACAAAATAAAGTAGGTATATAGGTAATCCAGCGAAAAAACCGATGCACGTCATTAATTTAAGTAAGTAGTTCCAACGTTCTAGATTGTTTCTATCTTTTTTTAAGTTATGTTGACATACGAAATAGTAACATGAATAATTAGTTGGAACTAGTTAAATAAATGTATGACGTGCATCGGTTTTTTCGCTAGATTACCTTTACCAGTTTTCACGAGTCAGAGCAGTTGCGTCATAACCTCATAACTAACTTTGTTACATTACCACCTTTAGAACCCGCCTATTGTGCACGAGAGGATGCAGATAGAACTGATTTAGGTTGAAATTCTGTCCGGTGTTGTCAAGCATTTCTGACATTAAACATTTGACATAACACAACTTAAATTTTATTATTGTGATAAAATAAACATAACCCCTGAAGCAGAGATTTGACAGTTGTCAATCTGTTATTTTTCACAATCTGACAACATCGGCGTCCTCTTACAGTATTAATATTATTGACGCAACTGCTCTGACTCGTGAAAATTACTATGCAGGTATGAAAAAATATTATCGCGGATCTGACTTATAATAAGTAAAACAAAGACAGTACAATCAGTTCACGTGCTACGTGAGATAGAATACACAACAAACTAAAAGCGCTGATGCGTCTTTTGAGTAGGCTAGTATCAATGACACATTTAATTGTTAGTGTCAACAATAATTGAAAATCAGTGTTTTTGCAAGTCCGGCACAATACTCGTGTATTCCACTGAAAAATGCAGTGGCATTGATGGTAATGATGGTGAGCATCCTAATCGTAACTTAAACAAAGAGTACGAACTCCAAGAAATTGTAGTGTGTAGTTTAGCAGAAACCAAAAACAGTCCGCAATATCTTGAAAAGGAATAAATACCGTCGCTATAAGTTGCAAATTACAAAAGAAACTTTTCCAGAAGATCATCAAAAGCGTATGGAATTTTGTGAAGTTATGATGAATCGGGCTAATGAAAACGAAAGATTTATTGAAAATATTTTGTTTACCGTCGAGTGTTGTTTTAACTTACATGGCCATCACAATCCGTCTGTCGCTGTTGGTTACTATCGGGAAAACAAACACATTAGTATTCCTTACCGGACACAATACCCCCAAAAAGTGAATGTGTGGGCAGGAATTTTAGACGATTCCATAATTGGTCCACTTTTTATCAACGGAATCTTGAATGCGGACAAATATTTAGAACTGTTGAGAAACCAAATAGTTCCAGCTGTTCAACGCCTTAATATAAATTTTGATGACATTCGGTATCAAGAAGATGGCTGTCCTGCTCATACTGCAATAAGAGTTCAATAACTGAATTTTATCACAGATTGTGTTACTGCCTTGCGCAAGGTGGAGGTCTTTTCGAAAACCTTATAAAGCAGAGTTTTGAAAAAAAATGTATTCTGTTCATTTTTAAAAATAGTTGGTTTTTCAATAAGAATTATAATGCTAAAATTAAACCTTAAACTTAAGTTATACTATCAATGTAAATGTTAATGTTCCTGTTTGTAGCTATCGTAAGTTTCTTCTTGGTTCTTCTTACGAGTAGTAATCGACCCATGTCATAAATTCTCAATTACAATAAACTTCGATGTTTGAGGTATTATCATTTAATGTTTTAAGAGTAAAGTATTTACTTAATAGTTTCAAAGAACACGCGACTTTTCAATATCATCTTAATTGCTTTGGTTTCGTTAGAAATGTTGAAGCTAGATTGAAGGAGAGTTCATATTTTGTGCCTACACGCAAATATGTACAAGTGGCAACATCGGTAATGTTATGTCTCTCTCACACTCATATAATGCTTATTGGGTTTCTTTCTACCTTATTATAAGTCGGACCCGCAATAATGTTTTTCCATACCTGTATATACTTTTGATTAAGAATTTAATTTAGCAGCGGACAGATGAGAGACGAGTGTTGCAAGTGAGTATTAGAAAAGGTTTTAAAAATACTTTTACCTGGTTTGTACTGTCAGACTACTGCTTTAGTTGACAATTCATGAAAACAGGAGAATAAGTGACAATTTTTGTAGCACTATATCCTTAAAGATTTTAACTCCAACTACCATATTGTAACCAAAGGTCTATGAAATATGTAAAAACGTAAAATGAAGAATCTTTTATGTCGGAAGATCCTCTAAATATGGTACTTAAAAATGTTTCTGGGGTGTATGTTTCAAACGGTCCGAAATCAATAAATCCCATTTGAAATGTGGACTATATTTATATCAAAAGTATTCTTTCACCATTTTCATTTATGATTAAAGTACTTACCTTTTGGATTGAAATTATTTATTTATTTATAATATATATTTTTCATAATATTTAAATGTTTCATTAGCAATTATAGCTATCGCCTTCAGTAAAATGAAATGAATATGTTAACAAATGCCAATGTCATCGAATTGTACAAATTATGTTTGAAACAATTGAATTGTTGTGTACTGTCCAATCTCAATACACACAAAAACTGGATAAGTACTTTATTCGGCATCTGTTTCTGTATGAATTAATTATTCAGGTACTTGCAGGTAGTGAATTTTGCAAATAAAAGCTGCCAAAGTATTAATTACGTTAACGGACCTTTTGAAATCTTCAAACTGTAAGCACTCCACACAGTCTTAACTTTTAATTCACTGTACGTAAATATTGCCAAACCATCAAGTCTGTTCTACGTAACATCCAGAGACTTGTACAGCACTAGCAGTCAGAAAAAAATCAGTATAGACATCAACCATTCGTCGTCATGTTAGAGAAATGCGCATTATTTAGTAAATTTTTAGATGTCAGATGAAATAGATGAGACGAAGGACACCACAGATAATATCCTAGAACAAAGAAATACAACCTCTTTGATGGTTTCACCAATTATCCACTTACCTCAAGGTTTATGTATACTACTTATGCATGAGATGTTAGTGTTTGGAACATTTCTTATAAAATGGAACAATTCAGTACCACAAAAGTGATATCATTTTTTTAATTTTCAGTATAAACTTTTACCTGGTTGAGCTTGAAATTCCCTATCCCAAAAGGTAACTATTTAAAGAAACGTCACTCAGCACAAACTTTTATTTTTAATAAAATATCCATACAAACAAATTCAAAAAATCATAAAAGGAGTAGTCATAAACCTACGTCCAGTTAACGGTGACTGCGCTATATGCTCTTAGCTTAAATTATTGAACTGCTTTGGTAACTACAATTCTGCATACTTAATTATAGATTTTACATTTACATTTACATTTTACATTTAAGCCTAAAATAAATTACCCGTAACGAAGAAGGAATTACTAGAAATGTGACCTGTTAGAAGATAGTCAGTCCATAAAGTTTGTATACATACTTTCGTATCTTGTCTTGATTTTAATTTTATTGGTAAATGACTGATGTAGCAGCTCGTTCCACGTAAAATTAAGAAGTCCACTACCATTTTCACTATTCATTTTTGCTAATTTTTTGAATTACTAAGTTTGGAAAATATAAAATTGTCTGTGTCTGGAATTATCAAGAAAACGTCAGGGAATTTCGTCAATTTACAAGTACTTTTATACATAATAAATTCTGCCAACTGAAAAAATATTTTTAAAAGTGGTGGTTGACAATACAATCCTGTGAATCTCCATAATGGTGTGACTATATTTCTCAAAGGCGTCTAAAACAAAATCTTGACCCCTCTCTCTTTCTGCGAATCAATTAATTGGAATATAAAAAGAAGTAGCTTGGTTAAGAAATCACATTCTGTTTTATAAAGTATACGTTCGGAATACAGTTAGTCATTGGCGTCCGTTATCTTATACATTGCACACCGTAACACACCCTAAAATGTATTACCAAACGCAGAATTAATGTTGACTGGGGCGCGTGCAGTACTTTTATGTTAAAAGTACGGGGTAGGCACCTTAAATTCTCGGCCGGATATAGAAAAAATAAACTTTGTAAAATAAACAATTTTTATTTTTCAATACAATCTCATGTAATTTGAATTTATTGTAAAATTAATAATTTTATATACCTTTGTAAAGTTTTTCCCTCGTAATGATCTATTACAACTTCTTGCATCTCAACATCGCCTAATACGAGATTCATCACGTTGCCGCCATTTCATCAATTCTCATTTGGAAGAGGATCACAAAACAGCATTGTGTTATCTTCTGAGACAATAGTCTTCAAAATCAGTTTTGGATCGTCTCCACACATGTTAAAAACGAGTGGACACATTCGCGTTCACACGCGATGTTGTTCTAATGCCACTTTGTCAATAATTGAATTTTTGAGGTGTTAGTACTTCATTTGGTCGATCATTTTGAAGGGATTCTTTCCTCTGACAGAAACGGTTTTCCCACTTTCTTACAGTAGAATGTGAAGATAAATTACCATAAATGCCCTCTAAACACTGTTTAATTTAATTAGGCGTATTTTTATTACCCAGTGTATTGATGAAAAAGATATTTTGTTGTGGATTTAAGAGAAATATTTTTTATTTATAATATACTCGTGTATTAATTTGTTTACCATTATGAGTACTGTAATGAATAAAACAATATATATTCTTATGAAACGTATACTTTGAAATGCTAATAAAAGCTGTCTGGAAAACCTGGAAAAGTCAAAGATTGAGTAGTTAAATTGCTTTTTAAGGCAATATAAAGATAAATTTCTTTCCATTTTAAATTTGAGGTTAATTTAATGTGATGTTTTTCAAACATCTCTTCGAGTTTATACAATTAATTAAACAAGTGTTCATCTAAAAACACTATTCTGTACATTACCAGCAAATATTTACAGACAGATATTAAGAAGCATAATCAAAAGTATTGAGAATATTTCTGGAAGATGGTTAATAAATCTTTGTATTTGGTGATTGACTGATATGGTTCTAAAACAAGATAGGAACTAGTTTTATAAGATGCGTTTTTATAGCACGAGTCCAAGTTTAATGGACGAGTAAATTCCATTTGTCACCTTCTTATGTCAAGTTTTATAATTTTGAAAATAGGTTGGCAACAATGATATTGTCTGTTTGGGTTCGTTTGAAATATAGGTTATTAAAACTTTTGTTTGCTACTAAAGCATTACTAATGACCTTAACCATAACAACTCAATAAAAAATGAAACAAGTTGTAGTCCGCTATAGTTAAAATAAAATAACTATATATAACCCCAATAATTTACACTCAAGTTAAGGCAACAAATATACACAAATGTTAAGGAAGGTTGAAGCTTACACAAAAAAAAATGTGAACGGTATAATCGAGATCATATTAACACCTTATATTGGATCATAAAATAAAAAGGGAAAATCGTCCATGTTCGGTTTTAGGTATGGCAACCATTACATTACATTAGTCATAATAATTCAATACTAAGATAGATTATGATTATTTCCACATACAGCTAAATGTTTAGGTTTGGAGTTATTGTTGCATTCAATTAGAAAACTCTACACTGTTGACAAGATTTCTCCAGTTGATTTGATTTACAAGCAGCTGATAAAAACGCAGATGGTTACTGTAAATGTAATAAACCATTAACATATTGAGCTCAGTTAATCATTCGGGTACCAAACTTACCTCAAATATAAATTAAGTAACAAACATCGTTGACAACAAAATTCCTGATACTTTTATTGGATTTCAGAATGCAATACCAGCATTAAATTGTATTTATATTAATTTATTAACGGTGCACATAGTAAATTCATGTAACAACAATTATTACTTTTAATTATATACACATTTCAGATAAGAATAGTTTGTCACATTTATGTTTACATCAACAAAGAACTTCCTTAGTTTAGCATACCAACATAAAAGAAAAATTCTGTTACATAAAGTCAAACATTAAAACACCCGTTTGAGTGTTGAGGCACCTCTTAATACATTAAAGTGTTAAGTTCTGTATTTTTTTATTGTATGTACTTAATAAAATTGTTAAAATAATATTCGCGACTATTAATTTAGAGATATAGCAAAGTTCTTAAATGTCATTGTTGCCAACCACGTTTCTGTTAGAATTAAAAGTTTGCTATAACTTACATAACGTATTTATATAATAATGAATTTGCATTTACAATTCATGATTTTGTTTGTGACGTCTTAAACGAATAGGAGTTGAAAACATTTGCTACTATGTTATATGCGGATGCCTTTTTGCATAAAACATTTACTTAATTAAAATACTTAGGTTTTGGGTTTTTTAACGGTTTACTTTTACATTTATATCAATCTGTACGTTTCGATAACAATTACAATTATCGTCCTCAGTAGTGGTAATATATTTAAGAATTGTTTAGGACGTTACAACAAATTCGTGAAATATGAAAAAGATGAAAACGCACACATAAGCCTGCTATTAATATAAGTGTGATAAACGTATAAAGCCAACTATGGAATCTAATTTTAGTGAAGAATAACTAGATCCTTAATAAACTAAATATTATTAAATTGCCTTGAAAACGACAAATCAGAACACTCTAACGGTTGAAGGCTAACGGTGAAAAATGTCATAATCAATGAGCAATTTTAACAAATTTTAATCAAATTATGATGTAAGTGTAAAGTTGTGAAAAACTTTAATTTGAAATTGATAAAAGTTTTTTATTAATAATTGTAGTTGTTATTTTACAGTGTACGTTTAACACAACTTCATTTCAATTTTAATTTCAACTGCATATTTAAAATTATTATAGTGCGGTGGTAACTTAACATATAATTGATAAAGCATTCACTTGAAGGTCTAGAAAACATGATTGGCAACAAGGAAATTTAAGAAGTTCGCTATATCTCTAAATGAATAGTGGCGGATGTTATTTTTAAATTCGATTATTTTAACAATTTTATTAAGTACATATATCGACCAATAAAAAATTAAACAATTGAATACTTTTATTATGGGTTAGGAAGGGTGCCTTAGTAATGAATACATTACAATCTTATAAATAATAACTAATTCAGTAAAAATTTAACTTAAAGAAACAAAACCAGTGGTTAAAATTCATCATTATTAACTTAAATACATAATTAAATATACAATTTTGTTACGGTCGAAAATGGAAGTAGAACGGAACTAACAGATAAGAGATGGGCCGGTAGCTCAGTGGAATAATGGGCGTACGAATTTAGCGTTTATGATAGCTTATAATACGTGAGACACAATAAGGGTAAGTCATAAATCATGAAAAATAAGTCACAAAGCCGCCACCTGTTAACTAAATTTATAGCGGGAAAACGTGAACTAGGTCTTAAAATACAGGAAATCATAATGTTCACTCGAAAAGAAATCACTCGCCTCTGTCTGAACTTTTACTTCAAAAATATATACGCAAGGTTCGCCCAGACTTAAATAAAATCTTAGGCTCCATTTAAAATCCGCAAAATGCAATAAGTACACTCAAAACCCTTTATACATTTCGGTAAACCTTTTCGTAAAATTACTTGCTTAAATAACCAAAAAATAACTGGTAATTAATTATTCAATTTAATATGTTTATTGCTTACCTTAGACGCAAAGCCAGGCGAATTAGTGAATTACAGCCGGTAAGTTGATTCCTACAAAACTTCAAAGTATTTACAAATACCCGCAATGCAATGACGTACAACAACAAAAAACAACTGATCGGTTACGATCTTATTTACTTTAAATCAAAATGACAAATTATCTATTAAAGAAATCTCTCAAATTGTTACATCAAAACTTAGACTAAAATAATGAAAAATCATAATAAAAAACAACTGATCGGTTACGATCTTATTTACTTTAAATCAATATGACAAATTATTAAAGAAATCTCTCAAATTGTTACGTCAAAGCTTAGACTAAAATAATGAAAAACCATCGAACGTCGTCACTGTAAAATTGCATAAATCCAACATTCTCATAAAATAAACTATCCGATAACTTGAACGTAACTAACAATAGCGTTGTGAGAAAGGAATAAGTTCACAATAATATTAAACAGAAATGAAATAATACTCTCGCCTCTAACACTATTCGTATATCACAATAAAAATAAGAATTAAAATAAACAATTAGCGTATTGTCCAAAACACATTAAATATATCATTCTTACGTAAAATTTCTAGAAAAATTGAACTGGAATGACTCTTGCAACATTCAAATTCCCAAATTTATATATGTTAAGTACCTTAAATTTTAATTAACATCAAAATAAATAATGAGAACGACGAAAACACATTTGACAAATTTTTGCAGTGTGAATTTTAGTATGCAATATTCAGTTTATAATAAAATAACGTACAGTGTGAAATGATATCCAACGCGGGTGAATACACTTTCCTAAAATTTATCTTAACCGCCTGTATATATCTATACGAAACTACGCACAAATGGAAGCGTATTCATCCGCCTAAATAAATACAAATAAACACCATTAAACCCACCAACAAAAAGTAAACGTAGAAAAATAGTTACTTCACTCGCACAAAATGATCATTCGAAACTTTCCCTTTCCTCTCACAACGATAACGGCAATGCTCGGCAATTGACCTTTTCGGTAACTGATCGATGGAAACCAATAACTTCTTAATCTCCTCGATTCTTAAATTATATTTACACGAACTTCAGTAACGAAAAATCTTTTAATTCAAAAACCATATGCTTCGATCACTTTTCCTTCTAGTTTAACGTATAGTATAGTTATAGACACAAATATTACTTTATTTACCAGCGTTCTTTGACTTTTATAAACACAAAAATGTATTGAAGCCTTAATTATTTACAGCAGGTTCGTTCATTCGTTGGGGGATAGCTGTGTTTGAGAACGTGACTACGAATATCTTGAAATTTCACAAAAATCCTCAAAAGAAATGCGTTAATTAGTCTAAAGACGAAGAACAGCACTAACATTATACACTAGTTCCTTCTTCGTTGAACACGTATAACTGTCGCTTCTCTTTTCTCTTTATCTTAAAAAAATCCCCAAAAAGGGTAAACGGAAAAGATTTCCCACGGTAAAATTCAAATAACCCCCGTAGAACGTAAACAAATTCAATCTGCACCCCAAACCACAAATCTCCCGTTTACTCTCAAAATCACGTCATCCTTTTAACCATCGCACAAAAAGTTTCATACCCAAATTGCATAATGGACAATTTCTATGAAAGAAACGGTCTTGATAACTCGAATTAAGTCACGCACATACCACCTATTTTTCAATAAGAAACCCAGTTATCTAAATACATTTTCTACACTTCCACCAACAACAATTCTGTATATAATCCATCATGAAATTAAATTCTTTTCAAAACTACGATGGCAATTTTCAATGACGTAACTTTAACTATGACGTAACTAAACTATAATTAACGATTACTTAGAAATAAGATTAACCCATTATTTACACAAAAAAAATGTTATACTCCCAAGTAAAATTCATTTTACTAACATATATTGTCAACGCGTGGAAATGAATCGTAATTTAAAAACTTATATTTACTAACTGTAAACAAACCAGAAAAACTATACACCGATCACAAAATTGGGATACTAAATTCTACTTCAATTTTTAATAAATCCAGATGTCAAATAAAGTGAAATGTGTAACTAAATTAATACTATCAAAATTTATGCTCGAATTCACCCAAATTTTAATAATCTATACTCCGCTCACGAGACCGTATACTAATAATATCCTAAAGTTCTATAAAACCAAAAATCTTCGGTAGATATTGACCACACGTGACAATTTTACAAACTGAACAGTAAACTAACACAAATATCGCTTTTCTATTTTGCATTTATAATGTGTAGTTGTATGTACAGATGTATAGATTTATATAAATATAAAAATACACCATTTAAAAACCCAAAAGCGAAATATTTTAATTATGCGTAATAATGGTTTACATTTTCATAAACATTTACTTATTTCGGTTTTTCTTATCTATAATGTGTGTTAACATTAGGTTATGTTTTATACATCTTTTTTTGCAATTTCTCATAGGTTTGAGGTTCTAGATTAGTATTTAGAATATTATAATTTATAAAGGTAAAGGTTTTTAGATTAATTTTTAATGATCGTAATCTTTGTTTTATTATTTCCGGTCTGTTTGCGTTTATGTTCTTTACAGTACTTCGCATTACAGGTTACGATTTTTCGCATTTACAAGTGCCTTATGAAAATATCCATAAATTACCCTATGAAACAGGTTAATTTTATGTTAAACAGGGTAAGTCATATACGCTGGGCGAAAGAATTACCGTAACAAGCAATATTTTTAGTGTGAAATACACATTCTTTAGCTTTGTGTGAACCCGTCACGCGTTGCTGCTATCTCAGAAGGAGAGGGGGGGGGGGGCGATATTAAAATTTTGTGATACACGTGTCTCATAATTTTACTTGAAGAGTATGCTTACCAATTTTCGAGTCAATCGCGACCGATGCAGCTGTTTAATGACATTTGCGGCGCGCGAGCTGTCAAACACGCGAAGTTTAAATAGTCGTTAAGTTTTCCAATTTTCTACGCAATTTTCTTAATTCTTCTTTCGTTCTTCTGTCGTTCTCAAGTTATGGCGTGACCAAGGAAAAAAGGAATTCATATATATATATATATGTGTATATATATATATATATATATATATATATATATATATATATTTCATATTACGATACGAATATCGTACAACGTTATATGTACTATCAGTTTCAATTATATAGAGAAATAAGTAATTCAATCAGCCAAATGTATTAAGCATGGTATTATCCGAGCAGACGTATTATATAATTGTCATTGTAAAGTTTAATCAAACTCAGATTGTCAATATTATTTCTATAGAATAGACAGTTTTGAAAATAAGTTCAAATCAAAATAATTGCAAGGATTCCATTATTAATATTTATAATAAATAGTTAATAAATTTTGTTAGATTTTATTTTAGTAATTATTTTATTCTCCTTTACTTTACCGGAATAGTACGATAAAGTGGTGGAAAACATTACGATATGTCATTAAATGACGTAAAACTTTACATTATATGTTGATAGTGGATAAATTTAAATTTACAACATTGTAGAAACAAAAACAATAATCTATGTCAGTATGATGTTTAAAACTTCGTGTCAGATAGAAATTAATAGACATAAATATGTGTTAACGTAAAAAAAAAATTCCAAAAAATAGTTTATTAAATAAATTTCATATTACTCAAAATTAAATGAAAAGCAATTTACATAAATCAATACATGTATTCAGTCCACCTATTATAGAGTTATGTAAAAATTAGAATATTTATATTACATTGGAATTAAAACATTTAAATTAAAAAAAAATTAGTCTCTATCAGTATCACTCTCAGAAGTCGAATCGTTAACAGATATAATTAATGGTTGCACAACCTCAAAATGTTTTTCGATTTCTCACCACTTTAACATAGACACTTCGGCATGTTTAATACGTTTTTCTACCAATATGTCCCATCAATTCGTTGCAAGGATTCCATCCATATTTCTTTTACATGGCCATCTTTAAATTTGGAATTATGGATTCCTATATTTTTGTTGTAGTATTCTTTGCAGTTTTCCCGCACTAGTTCGATTGGATTAAATTGATAGTGATATGGTGTTAACCGTAATACTCTGTGTCCACACGTGCTATTTCATCTATTTCGTACACCTTTGGTATCGCATTATCTGCAACTAATTGCAGTATTTCTTTTTGAAACATGCTATGTTGTACTTTAATAGAAAATTACATATTTCTTCCTTCTTAGATGAATTATTTGGAATTTTTTCTAGAAGTTTGGAATGGTAACGAGCTTTACCCATTTCAATTAAAGATGGTTCTTTTAAGTTTGCAATTATTTTCAAACCATTTTGTAAACTACTTCGCACATATCTTCATGATAGTCTACACTTTGTGACTTTGTGGAAAACAAAAGTGAAGCATCGGAAATAAATCCATCTTCATTACCTACTAAATCTAAAAAATACAGTTATTTTATTAGGAATTATAATGTAATAACTAAATTACAACAAACCTTTTTCCTTCACACATTGACTTCTTCATGCTTTCCTTAGATTTATCATACCAGCTTCTTTTGTGCGATCCTCGACTGAAAATCCAAGTTTCATCTAAGAATACAGGATTGTATAATTTTTCTTCTTTATTTTTGTAACACTCTCTTAAGAATCGTACACGATTGGCAGCAATATGTGATTGTTCCATTAAACCTCTCCTACCATCATCTACTTTAGATGAAAAGCCAATGGAATGTAAGAGACGTCTTAAAGTTGATCTACTGAAATCGAAAACTTGACTATTGCCTTATTATTTTTGTTATGATGCCAGCGTAACCTGTATACCTACAAAAACAGGTATAGTACTAGACATGTCTTACATGTTTGTATTTACATTTTGGATGCATTTCATAATTGTTTCTCTTTACAGCATTCTTCACAGAGTCATCAACTTCGGTGGACTTAAATTTCGTACGTTTTCTTCGCTTAGCTGGTGACTGTGGAGGTTTATTTTCTGTTTAGGCCTCTGTAGCCCTTTTTTTATAGCATTAACTGTATTTATACTAACCACACATGCTTAAGACGTACGCTAAAAGTAGTCCTTCCAAGTATCATATTGTACATAATAATATACTACATACCTGCATAACAAATTCAAATGATTGTCACGTTCCCGTGCAAAGTAATTAACGTTCATAACTATGAGCTGCGCTTGAGATTTAAGGTGCTTATTACGTAGCATATTTAAAATTTTGCAAATTTTATATAATTGTGTAAAAATGTTACCCAATCAGAATTACCGATAATTCTCTGTACAGGGTGGCCAACTAAGAATGCGAGGTACTGTATCTGGGAAACTGTCAATCGTAGAGGCTTGCGCAAAAAAAAGTTATTACTAAAACGGCCAATACGAAAACCTGGAAAATATTTTCAAGTTTCTGAAACGGCCGCTAGGGGGCGTAACTGCAATCTTGATATCTAAAAAAGTGATGTTTCTGTGAATTCTGCTATATTAACCTAATAAAAAAATAACTGATCGTTAAAGTCGAGGATAATCTAAACTTTTTTTGTTTGTCACTTTTTGACGTATGTCTAAAAATAAAGTGGTGGGGGGTATTCAAAGGTTTCTTTAAATAACCCCCCGATTTTAACAAACTTGGTCGCGTTGAAATGAGCCATTCTTGGGCTACAAATGTTATAATATTTGAAGTTTTGTTAGTTTCACATGTGGTCGCTAGAGGGCTTTGTTCGACATTCCGACAGAAACGGTTAATTTTCGCAAAAAAAATTAAATGCATTGGTATGACTTTTTTTCATGAACAAGTAGCTAAATGATGCTAAACAAGCTCGCGAAAACCGCATCTCGATATCTTGTTCCTAACCTAAAATATCGGCCAAAGAAAACTTTATACGAAAATTTCTTAAATTTTTATTTTTTTTAATCATATTTGTCTGGAATTGTTTCTATTATGTAAGTTGTGGCCCTAAAAAGGACCGATTTAAAGGAGGAAGGTTTTTAATGCCCCCGTAAATGCTCGAAATGCTGACCAAGTTTGTTAAAATCGGCTTAGCCGTTTCGAAGATACAGGGGATTATTTAAGGAAACCTTTGAATACCCCCCACCACTTTATTTTTAGACAAAAAGTGCCAAACAAAAAAAGTTCAGTTATTTTTTTATTAGGTTAATATAGCAGAATTCACAGAAACATCACTTTTTTAGATTCAAGATTGCAGTTACGCCCCCTAACGGCCATTTCAGAAACATGAAAATATTTTCCAGGTTTTTGTGTTGACCGTTTTAGTAATAACTTTTTATTCTGCACGCCTCTACGGTGTATAGTTTCCCAGATACAGTACCTCGTATTCTTAGTTTGCCACTCCGCACAAATTGTAGATAGTTTTGAAAAAAACTGTTTTTTATAAAAAGTAAATCAAAAACGCATAAACAATAATTTCAAAAAGGACAGGAGTGACAGATACTGCTTCTTATTCACAACACACGTTTTGGTGCGCTAATATGAATTTTACAGCAGATTTATGTTTTTATGCCCATCCTTCTCTAATACATGTAGTTGAGAAAGATTGAGCTAAAAATATGTAATTTTATTACAGTTTTACATCGATGAGTCATTCCCAACTTATTTGAATCAAACTTTATACAGATACACACGTTAAAGTTATAACACACCTCTTTCTTTGTCGGGGGTTAAAAATACATCTATTTTTCTTAATAATCGGGGCCAAGCAACAAATAATAGACTAAACTAAAATTTGTTATTTTCCAATATTTATTGTCGATTCTTAAAGTTTCACTACTTAATAATTTTACCATCATGTATATAGAGTGTTGCACTTTATATCGATCCTGATACTAAGTGTGTTTGACCTATTGAAAATATTTTTAAAAGGTCAATGTACAATTGACTAATGGTATAAAATTTTTGTCAGTTTTATGTATGTATGCAAGAGAAATGTGTACGTACACTTCTCTCTCTGTCTCTCTCTCTCTCAAATCCTACGATTACATATAAGTAATATTTAATACCAAACAAACCATAACGCAGATTTACTTTTCACACTGTAAAGTATACTTCGATTGTTGAAAATTTTTTTTAAATTGTCAATTAACTCATAAATCGTATATAAATTTACACAAGGTAAATTAAATAATTATTTTTTAATTTTATACGATTGCGTTATGTACAACAAATATTATGTTTACATTTGTTAATAAAATTATAAAGTTTATTAAAATTACTATTCCTATTAAATAATTTTACATTATTGACATTTTAACTTTTAAAAATTCCAAAACGGCGGAAGTTCATCTTATAAATGACCTTGGTTGGATTTCTCACTCCATCATTAAAAAGTGAATATAGTGTGTTCACCTCTTCACACTAAACATGATTTTTTTTATTCGAGTTATTTGACTTTTGCAATTTAAATATACTACAATAACATGGTCATTTATGAGAAATTACTGATAATAGCCAAGCAGCAGGTGTAACTAATAAAAACTTCCAAAAAATGTCAATATAAAACCACAAATGTGGCCGTATAAATAACTACACATGACATCATTTCATAGTTTTCATAAGAAGCTGTAAAGGATATTCTGAAGAATGTGGAATCTGTTAAAGTACTTGTTCAGCATAAAATCGTTAATTACAATGTCAACACAAAAAACCTATTTTACTTACGGCCGCATCCATAATTATAAAATCGATTGGTTATGAAAGTTTAACACTAGAATTATGTAAATTATTTAATAAAGCAGCAATTTAACTTTTAAAATAAAAAGATCAAGGGCACTTCTCGCATTGTGCATGTTCAGAAGTGAGTGCAATCAACAAAACACTTGTTAAATCACATTGTCAAGGTTTATAAATAATGTAATTAAAAGCAATAACCGCGTCTACATTATGTTGTGGTATCTCTTACAATTTCGAATGATAACGAACGAGTTTACACTTTCACTTCTGAAGTGGTGATATTTGGAAATTCGACGTCAAGTTTACAAAACTCTTCAAAATTGATTGTTCTTGACCTCCACTTGATCTAGATGATTGATTTGGCACACATTGAATTTGGAGTTTATAAATTTAAAATTATTGAAGTGAAGGTAATCTGGCTGTAAAAAACAAATTTTTTTGTACACGATGGGTCGGGGCAGCGCAACCTATTTTCTTTTTCGGAAAGACCATAAAATGTATGACAGATGCGTGTGTACGAAAACTTATTGTGAAAGACATGTAAATTTCAGTTAAAATAAAAAAATTTACACAACTACTTCCCTTAAAACACAGTGTTACAATAAAACCTTTTGTTACACGGAAAGTAGCAACTTAATTGATGCGCACTGGTTGAAAATATCATCCACCCTAATGCATTTTTTGGTTGTAAGTAATAGTATCTATATCTACCAATTATTACAATTCAGCCAATCCGTGATATTAAAATGAGTAGTATTCCAATTTGTCAAAAAAAAAAATTAAATTTAACGTTCGAAATAGAAAATATTACCGCCCCACTTAAGGAATTTTTATTTTGACTTTTTTTTTAATATGATAAAAAAAGTAACTTCAAAGTGCTGAAGGAATATTTTTGTACCGGGTGGCCAGATAAGAATGCAAAGTGCTGTTTCTCGGAAACTATTCGTCGTAGAGAGTTGCGGTAACAAATTTTATTACTAAAGTGGCCAAAAAAAGACCGTGGAAAATATTTTCAAATTTGCAAGATGACCGCAAGGAGGCGTAACCGCCATCCTAAACTTTTAAAATGATGTTTTACTGAAATCCACCTAGTAAATGTACCAAAAAATTATATGCTTTTTAAAGCTCAGCTTTATTCGAGTAATTTTTGTTTGAAGTATCTATTAAAATAAAGTTGCAGGGGGGGGGGGGGGTGATTCAGTGATTTTTTAAATAAACAACTGCAACTCCTAAACGACTGAACTCATTTTAAACTTAGTCTCGTTGGAAAGAGTATTTATTGCTCCATCAAATCCATCTTACCTGTAATATGTCTAATTTTTAGTGGTGCCGCTAGAGCGCGTTTTTTGATATAATATCAGAAAATTGCAAAATTCTCTAAAAGATTAAATGCAACAATGACTTTTTTTTCAAAAAAATGAGATGAAATCATCCCTAAATAGGTTAGTGAAAACCACATCTCGATATCTTATTCATACCCTAAACTAACGAAGAAATTAAATTTAGTTGTTATAAAATTTGAAAAAGTCCATATTACACCGGTATTTATTCTTATTTATTTGTCTTTTTTCAAGATTCCATGCAAAATTTCATCATTTTATAATTTTTAAATAATAAAAGTGTTCATAATTTCAAAAATTAATTGTAATAATATAATAAAATTTATTTTTGAAAGGTTTTATTCCAAATTTGCAGAATTCTTTTTATTAATTTTATTTATGGCCATAAAAAGGCCGATTGTGCTTAATGCCTACTTAAATGCTCAAATTGTCTCCCATCAATCTCGATGCATTGTTGGAGCCCATCATGCGTGGACATTACAGCAGCTTCAACTTCTGCTCTTGACAGGCTACGAATGGCCTCTTGAATTCTTACTTTCATGTCGTCTCTCGTTGTTGTTTCGTAAACAATATCTTTTAACCGACCCCATAGATAAAAGTCCAAACAGATTAAGTCTGGGGATCGGGGTGGCCAAGGAAATAGACTTCCTCGTCCAATCCACCTCTGGTGATATATATTAAATTTTAAGTGTTCTCGCACATTTATTGAAAAATGTGCTGGCCAACCATCTAGTTGTAAAAACATATTTTGCCGTAATTGTAAGGGCACATCTTCTAATAAAATAGGCAATTGGTTTAAGAAACACGGCACCATTTAGTGGTTCATCAAAGAAATAGGGACCTATAATAGTTCCATCCAGGATGCCACACCACACATTAATATGCAAATTGCATATTATGCAAATTAACGTTTCCATCACGTTTAGAAGTCCAAAGAATTTCGGATAAAAATCCTCTATTTTCCCTGATCATGCCCAACATCTAATGGTAATAATCTATCCGTCGGTCAAAGTCTTCGTCATGTAAGGCTTGGTGTAAAACCATATGATACGGGTGGATTCTATAAATTTGACATTACAAACACATTGTAAAACATGTAAAATATATTTTCAGTGACATAAGATACTTACCTATGATCCTTTAAAATATTTTGAATAGTAGTTCGTGACATATTCAACGCGAGAGACATTGCTCTCGTACTAGCGTGGGGATTTAATGACATGTGTTCTAAGACAATAACAATATTGTCTTCCATTGTTCTAGCCGAGTCTCTTCGCAATTTTGGTCAAAAGCTTCCAGTATTACGCAAATTTTCCACTAAACGCGGAAAAAATCTCGCATCGCGTAGAAGCTGATCTGGATATCGAGCTGAGTATACTCTCTTAACCAATGCCGCATTTTGAAGACATATACCGCAATCATATCAACAGCTTCATCGTTTGTAAAAGACATTATAGGTAGTTTTAAGGACTTACTGCTGCAACAAACATAAATTAAACTGTCTGCCATATTTTAATATTTGTTTACCATTTGATTTTAGGTATTTGTTTTTTCTCAATGGCCTACTCTTAATATTCTGCACTTGTATATTCTATACATTGATTATTATGCCTCTACATGTTTTTTTTAAATTTTTGAAGTTATGAAAACTTTTATTATTTAAAAATTATAAAATGATGAAATTTTTCATTGAATCTTGAAAAAAGACAAATAAATAAGAATTCTTCGATATTTTAAGGTATGAATAAGATATCGAGATGCGGTTTTCACTAACCTATTTAGTAATGATTTCATCTCATTTTTATGAAAAAAAGTCATTGTTGCATTTAATCTTTTAGAGAATTTTGTAATTTTCTAATATATCAAAAAACGCGCTCTAGCGGCATCACTAAAAATTAGACATATTACAGGTAAGATGGATTTGATGGAGCAATAAATGCTCTTTCCAACGAGACTAAGTTTAAAATTAGTTCAGTCGTTTAGGAGTTACAGTTGTTTATTAAAAAAATTACTGAATCACCCTCCACCACTTTATTCTAATAAATATGTCAAACCAAAATTACTCGAATAAAGCTGAGCTTTAAAAGCATATAATTTTTTGGTGGATTTCAGTAAAAAATCACTTTAAAAGTTTAGGATGGCCGTTACGCCCCCTGGCGGTCATCTTGCAAATTTGAAAATATTTTTCACGGTCTTTTTTTGGTCACTTTAGTTATAAAATTTTTTACGGCAACTTTCTGCGATGAGTAGTTTCCGAGAAACAGCACTGGCCACCCGGTACATATAAGTATTTCTTGTCAAACAATTATTGTTAATTCCAAGTTTAATATTTAAAAATAATGATATTTTTATTTTAAAGAAAATGTTGGATGTCTACCTATTACCGACCCCAGGTTTCAAGTTTGCACCTATTACCGACTTAGACGAGGTAAGTCCTGTTTAGTGTCAATGTTTGTTTTTCCACTAAGTTCTTACCTACAAGCAAACATTCTAATTCTAATATGATCTCTTTTTAACCACTTCCAATGATTTCCTCTCCATTTCCATTGCCTTAATTATTAAACCGACTTCCTGTTTTTCACAAACAAGTCCCGGAAATAATATCTCATCATAACTGAACTATTACATAGTCATCTTCTTGACTCATTTTTGTCATCATCTTGAGATTGTTTGTCAATTTCGGTCTTCTCTTGTACACATATTTTTTTCTTATGCGATAACATTTTACTATTTTTCTCTGTTTTGTTTCTTCTCATTTTCTACTTTTTCTTTTTCTATTCTTCTCTGATATTCCACAAACTCATCAATAAAGGCAACTACTGTGTCAACGTTTTGCTTACTCTAAGTTTTTGCCACCACAACCATTTTTTTTTTTAATTAAAAGGAGTTTTTAAACGGAGTTGGCTATTTGGAGATATTTTCTTTCGGTATTTGTAGTTCCGTTGATGCTGTTTTTTTAGGCGATAGAGTTTTTTTATTTATAGGTTGTGCACGCTAATTGATCCTTCGTACATCTGATTGTTATAATCGCATTCTAAATTTGTTCATTGTTCATTACAAATATCTGCTTCTTTGCTTCCTACCTGGCCTGTATGTAGAAGCTGTGTGGGATATTCTATTGTAGATTTATCTCGCAAATCCACAAGTACAAATGGGAGATTATAATCTACACGAACAAGATCAGTTTTTATGTAAATTGGGGACTTGTTGGATGGGGATGAAAACTACCAGAATCTTGCTTATCTATCAAATCAAGACCATAATTTGGGGTTAAAGTGAATACACCCGTTTCGTTATATTTTCTAGAAAACACGATTGCAATGGCTTCCGGTAATAACTGATATGGACAGTGTGTATGCAGGTCAATACTTCTACTTCATTTGTAGTATTACAGGAATTAGATGTTCCTTTCTTGGTAGGATAAGATGTGTGATGGTTAATTCAGTTTTTCCTAGTTTTCCGCAAACAGTGCCACAAGTTTCCATATTTTTAAAGGTAGTAGGTATTAGACTGTATTTGTATCATTTTTATTCTGGGGAATCTTCGAAGCCTTGTCAATTTCATCAGAGGTTGGTGTTAAAATAATATACGAACTATGTACTGGATAAATGGAATCTGAATGTGGCGACTGAGATTGAGACCGTGGTAAATTCTCATTGTCAGTAGAATAAGTATATCTGAAGTATTTGTATTTTCGTTTGTAGATATCGTATTCGCCTTACTGTTGGTGTTACACAAAACAAGATTTCCATCTTCTTCAATCTGAAATTCTAATAAATCCCAGTCATCAATATTTTCTTCAAAATCTTCCATATTATTAATTAGAGTTGTATCATTCAAACACATACTGTTTTCTGTGAAATTTAAGGATTTTCAATAAGAAAATAACTCACTGAAGGTTGGATCTCTATTCCAGTCACTTCCCGAGGACTTAAATGAGGCAAGTATTTCTGGGGACAATCGACTTTCGAACTGTTCTCGGAAGTCATTCGGAAAATTTTTTGAATTATTCAGATCATTTTTGTTTTCTAAAATATTTGTTGATGTTGAGTCAGGTTTGGAACTAGTAGTTTTTAGTAATTTGCTATAATTTATTCTGTCCACATTAAAAGGAAATAAACCACAGGTTTCAAATCCCTTGTTAATAGTATCTTCTTTCATGCATGTCTCAAAACACAATTTTACAAGGTTAGAAAAATCTGTTCGTTTGATTGTTCTAATCGAATTGATGTATTACATTACACCAAGCACTTTAAAGTGGTCTAAATACCGTAACATCTAAGGGTTGCAGTATATGGGTGGAATTTAGTAGTAGTGCCACAGGAATTATCTTTTTTTTAATGCAAAATTCACTTAATGCAAGTGATATGTGCGAAGTAAGTCCGTCAAGAAATAATACCACAGGAAATATTATGCCAAAATCCCTTGTTAATAGTATCTTCTTTCATGCATGTCTCAAAACACAATTTTACAAGGTTAGAAAAATCTGTTCGTTTGATTGTTCTAATCGAATTGATGTATTACATTACACCAAGCACTTTAAAGTGGTCTAAATACCGTAACATCTAAGGGTTGCAGTATATGGGTGGAATTTAGTAGTAGTGCCACAGGAATTATCTTTTTTTTAATGCAAAATTCACTTAATGCAAGTGATATGTGCGAAGTAAGTCCGTCAAGAAATAATACCACAGGAAATATTATGCCATTTTTATCTAACCATGGTAAAAAACAATTAGCTATATACTCAAAAAAGACTTCCGAGTTCATACACCCACTTTCCGTATATTCTAGGCCTCATCCTTTAGGAACGGTTGTTGGTATATTCTTAGGCAGTCTTTTATAAGGAAATAGTACCAAATGGGGCGCCACTTCTCCATTAACAAGTACAGTCAAACATTCCTTCTCATCATTTGGTTGAATATTCTAATCCGTCATTAAAAATGTCCATAAGTTGATGCTTAGTAAAATAATCTTCAACTGTTTTAAATCAGTTTCGTATAGCCGTTTCAGTTATACTTCGACCCACTGTTAAGTTTTGTGACACACGTTTAACAATTTCTTTGTGTCTAGCCATACTTTTGGTATACCACTTATTTCCTGAAATGCCGTCTTTAAATGGGTTAGGACGATCTACATGTTTAACTAATTTTGCTACGGTTTCTATCAACTGCGATTTCGTTACAATCCAGTTAACAATTAGGTTTTCTTTGTCCATGCTTAAAACGGGCTGAGTTCTACAATTTCGATCTGCGTATTTATGTGATAATTTGTCCCGTAATGTAGTTTACCACCCTTTATCGCATCCTGTGCCTTCACCAAATTTTCTGAAGGATACTGGTTTTTGCGAAAAGCCGTTTCTGTAAAAAGTAAAATTTTTAAGTAATACATATGGTGGGTGTGTACGTCAAAATTTGTACGGGGAATAACCATGAAGTAATAAAAGCTGTAACACTATGAAAACTATTTGAATATACTGGGATGGAGGATGTCTCCCTATAGCCAGTATTCGCGGTATAAATTTTGACATATGTAAGTGGTGTAGATCGGTAATAGGTAAATTAGTTGCCCTATTATCGATTGAGAAAATGATTTTGGATCGGTAATAGGTAAACTAGTTTGCCCATTACCGACCCATGACTCGGTAATAGGCATACCCCAGTAATGTATTTCACCTAATGCCAACCTAACTTATTTAACAATTTTCAATATAAACAACTATACAGTGTTAATATTTTGATCACAATTGCGTATTAAAATTTATTACTTTCGTTATAATTAGTTGTTAACACCTTCAGCATTTTGATTTTTGTATGCTAAACACCTTTTAATTAGGGCAATACTTGTTGCAGTCTATTATAAATTCTGTACATATAATGTTGAGTCGGAAATAGGTCACTAATGCAGAAAAATATTTAAAAAGCGATAAAAAATATTTCATAAATGTGTAGTAAATATTTTGTTATTAGAAATACATCAAGTGAAAACTATTAACATTCTCAATTACCGATCCATATTAATTTTATCCCAACATTGTTTTAAATTGAATATAAAATGTACTCTGATAGATGATACTTACTGGTTTCACCCTTGGAAATCACAGTGACCTTATTTTTCAACAAAATTTTCACTATGTTCTAACTAAACGCTTATTATAAAATGTCACAGCGCTTTCTTTTCTAACGGTTTTCAACAAGGAAGACACGTATATTACGACAGATCGAACTTAACTAACTACTCTTTAGGGTAATGACGAATAATTTGCAGATCACCTCCTCCAATAGACTATATATTGATTATGAATACCAATGCGTCATAGAATCTGTATTTAACTTAATATTCTGTAAAAACTATTTAGATCGGTGGTAGGTAGCAATTTTTCTGGGATTTTATCTTACTATAAAAAAGGCATGTACAATACCCTATTATAATATTCATATCTTGTGGCCACTAATGGCTTTGCCACAAGAGGGTCATTTTACAATAACATTTACTGTAGCCCTTGTTTTTCAATACTCTATTCTAAGTTTAAATTGTGTGTACAAATCTAAAAAGAATTCAGTTCATATTTTGAAGATAAAGTGGATAATGGAAAATGGAAGTATCGCTTTATGACAAATTAATATTATGTAGAATGGAAGGAACAAATAATTTGCATGTGCTCTTGGGCTGGGTCATACGAAAGGACTAATTGAGATCACACACATTAACGGAAAACTACTGTTGAATGTAAAATCAACCTGGTTCATTCCCTCACCAAGAGGTAGGGCTTTGCAAGCTGCGTCAGCTGCCATGATGGATTAAGTGTGTATGCATGGTCGGATGAAGAATGGGTACGGTGAGGATGGAGTTGGAAGGCCTAAATAGGTGCACACGATTTGCATATATACAGTGATCATTCCGCGATGTGTGTATCAGGGAAACTCTCTAAAAAAAACCGACAGTCACGGGTATCGAACTCGTTAGCTTCTGACCACTAAGTAGAACGGCTGACCACTAGCCTACCAACTTTATTATTGATGTTTGTGCTGAGTAATAAAACGAGAATTTTGTTTTTGTCGCCTATGAAATTATGGAAATTGTGTTTACCAACTCTTATAAAGCCAATTTCATCTATGAATACTGCAGATGAAAAAAGACGAAATCAATGGCGCATATTTATAATAACCATGTAAAAAGCTCGTTAGTATGACAAGTTAGTCGTACTAAGATAGTACGGATGAATTTTATAGGTTATTAAAATCCGTCGCACAGTTTTATGTCCCCTAATACAATTCTTATAGTACTATCACCTGTGTTAAAACTCAACAGAATCCAGTACTTATGTCTCAGAAGCGCTTTTTGTTAAGAAAAAAAATCATCATGCGGCGAAAACCGCACTTCTGTATTATTTCTAATAACACAAAATAAAACATATAACTGGCTGAAATGTTCGTAGGCTGACACATAGATGGGGTTACTAAAATTAAATCCTTATGATACGTATACATATGACAGCTGTCTGATAATTGGTTCGTGAGATATAGCATTGTGAATCAATCAACTTTCGTTAATTTAAAAAAAATGGATAGAAAAACATTTCGTGTGTTAATGAAGCATTGCTTGATCATGGAAAAAAATACTGTTGAAGCTTGGCTTGATCAGCATTATTCGGACTCTGCACCAGCAAACTCAACCGTTGAGAAGTGGTTTGATAAATTTAAACGGGCGAAAAGAGCACCGAAGCCCATGCACGCAGTGGACGCCCGAGAGAGGCTGTTACGGGCGAAAACATGAAAAAAGTTCACAAAATAATAATGTACAACCGTAAAGTGAAATTGATCGAGATAGCTGAGTCTCTGAAGATATCAAAAGAGCGTGTTGGACTATCGTGCATGAATATTTGGACATGCGAAAGCTGTGTGCAAAGTGGGTGCCGCGCGAGCTCCCAATTGATCAAAATCACGTGTCGATGAGTCGGAGCAATGTTTAGCGATATTCAACCGTAATAAAAACGAATTTTTCCGTCGATATGTGACAGTGTATGAAGTTTAAAGTCCAAAATCCAAAGTCCACAGTCCAAAGTCAAAAGTCCAAAGTCCAAATTACAAAGTCCAAAGTCTAAGGTCCAAAGTCCAAGGTCCAAATCCCAAAGTCCAAGGCCCAAAGTCCAAAGTTCAAGGTCCAAAGTTCAAAGTCCAAAGCTCCATCACTACACTCCAGAGTCTAATCAACAGTCAGCCGAGTGGACTGCACGCGATGAAAAGCGCCAGACCATCAACAGTGATTATTACATAGCTTTGTTGGAGCGTTTGCAAGATGAAATCACGGAAAAACGGCCCCATTTGAAAAAGAAAATAGTGCCATAATGAAGAAGTAATTGCTGAAACTGAGGGCTATTTTGAGGCTAAAGAGAAATTGTATCGAAAAATGTCATAACCGTTGTATCGTCCTCAAAGGCAACTATGTTGAAAAATAAAATCGAATTTTACCAAAAAAAAAATTCAGCCGACCTGTTAAATCATGAGTAATCGTCCAAAATATTTAACAATGATTTAGAAAAATATTCACTGCTATAGATTTTACGGTACTCCTACCTAACGTTATTCAAAAGTTGAGTATTTTTATGATGCGTTGCAAGTGTGACGAATTTAATTACCTTTTAGCATGATTGTACAAATCATGCTAAACAATAATAATTAATACTTAATCTATTTTACTCCGTAGTTAACATTCATTCCTCTTTTGTTATTCATTATAAAAGATTTTGCAATAATGCGTTTTGTGTTATATTTATGTTTTTCAATTTTATTATTTTTGTGAGATTGAATCTTTTATATTGTTAGTCGAATTGAAAAATCGACTAATTCAAGTATAAAATACTGTAGAGGAGCCAATCTGTAATAAATCAAGTTATATTAGGAATATTGATGTTCATCCAAGAGTGTTACTCTATAAAGGTGGGTTGGTGGGTGGGTGGGTGGGTGGTTGCGTGCGTGCGTGCGTGTGTGTGTGTGTGTGTGTGTGTGTGTGTGTGTGTGTGTGTGTGTGTGTGTGTGTGTGGTGCGTGCGTGCGTGCGTGCGTGCGTGTGGGTGCGTGGGTGGGTGGGTGCGTGGGTGGGTGCGTGCGTGGGTGCGTGCGTGGGTGCGTGCGTGCGTGCGTGCGTGCGTGCGTGTGTGGCGTGTGTGCGTGTGTGTGTGTGTGTGTGTGTGTGTGTGTGTGTGTGTGTGTGTGTGTGTGTCTCACAGCCAAAGTAAATAATCTAGCTATTATGTATAATATCCAGACATTATGTATAACTATTGAATTTGGTCAAAATAATTAATTAGGCTTTATTTATCCAGCCATTATACATACTACCTAACTGAGTTGGGTCAAAGTGATTAATGAAGCTTTATTAATTACTTTATCTAGCCATTATACATATTATGAAATACTCAGTTAATCCGTTTGCTTTCTTGGTTAAGTATAGAAGCTATTAGATTTGAGAGAACTTATTATTACTTTGACTAACCCATGTTAGCTGTTATTCATAATGTCTAATCAAAGTGATTAGTATTTGAAATATTTATTACTTTAGCCAAACTGTACTAGCAATTATGAATAATGACTGGTTATTGTAATTAATTAATCACATTAGCTAGCGAATTTAGTTAGAGAGTTTTTATTTAACAAGTTAAATTCGTACACCGCATATAATCAAAATTTTAAACTAATTTAATAAATTATTATTGATAAAATAGTTGTTTTTCAAACATAGTGCATTAAAAACAAAAGTCAAATTTTTCATTTACTTTTTAAAATTTAATTTTGTTTTACGCACTAGGTGTTCTTATAATTAAATAAATTTTACATAGAAGCCAAATAATTATACTTGTTTTTAGAGATTAGCATATTTTTTGTGATTTTAAATTTTAATTGGATGCCTTTTTTAGAAGTTTTATTAAATAATAAAATTATGAACAATAAGTTTTTTAATTTTCTTTTGTTAAATTGAGAAAAATTTCTACACAGATCTCAATGTGGTTTAGAGAAATTTATATTTTATGAACGAAATAAGGCAATGAAAACAAAAATCAGATTATTGACCACAAAAAATAAGATGGTATGTAGGTAGGTCACCATTTTTCCATCACCCTTTAGATGTCTAGTATCATTTTTTTTAAACTTTGGAATATTTGTTGCTGTTTTGCAAGATTTTCTGGAACCCCCTCTCACTACGTATATTTTTGCATCTTCATGCAGCAACGTTTATCTGCAAATCGTAGCTTTAGAACCTGTTAACAGCTGTAAATGATACGGACGCAGTTGTAAACGTGTGCTTAAAATTATTCCTACAAACACTACTGTTCGAGGGTCGTAGTTCTTAATACTAACGCTTCAAGCACACACTTAAAAGTTAGCACAGCTATTGCAGCACAATTGTTTGAAACAAATACTAAAATTTGGTGCTCCCATCATTAACAAAAAATTAAGGCCTCGAATATTATGGAAATCACGAAAACCTAATTACTAATCATGATTTCAGGATGATTTATATACCATAATTTGGTGCTATGTGTTAACTATGTGTTATAGGGCTAACACGTTTCCCGATTTCCTCGACGTTTTAGTCCAAAAATTAGGAACGTGCAAATCATTCTGGTACCATGATTTTTATAAGGTTTTCATGAGTTTCATAACGCTTTAGCCCAATCATTTTATGCAAAATACGAGCAGCAAATTTTATTTCAGGGTCACAAAGTAGCACCAAATTAGCACAAAATAATTATTTGTGAATCATCCTGACACTATGTTTTGTTATAAGGTTTTCATAATTTCTATAACGTTTTGGACCAAAACTTTTATGAAAAATTCGAGCAAGAAATTTTATTTTAGGGTAATAGAGTAGCACCAAATTAGCACCTAATTATAACATATAAATCATCCTGATGCTATGTTTTGTTATAAGGTTGTCGTTATTTCCATTACGTTTTAGCCCAAAAAATTTTGAAAAATATGGGAATACATTTTATTTTAGATAGCATAATCGCATCAAATTAGCGCCCAATTATAATATATCAATCATCCTGACAGCATGGCTTCGTTATAGGATTTTCGTGATTTTCATAAAGTTTAAGCCCAAAAATATTATAAAAAATACGATCAACAAATTTCAGTTATGGTAATAAAGTAGCAACAAATAGGCACATAAATGATTTCGATACAATTCTTAGCCAAATATTTCTACGTTAGCTGTGATAAATAAGTTTATGTTAAGCAGGCCCAGCCCTTAATTTTTTGTTATTGATATGCGCACCAAAGTTGTTTTATGGTAACAAATTAGCATCAAATTATGGTATAGGTTTGTGCTACAATGGTTGTGCTAACTGTAGGTGTGTCTTTCTAACGTGAAGTACTGAAACTTAACGTCAATAGAACAAAACTTGATTTTCTTCCATCAGGAAGTAAAATCGGTACTTGTAATAATACTAACACACTTGTAATTAATAATTCAGATCATAATAAATAAATAACGTAGGTACTCAAACTAATAAATTAAATCCCAAATACTTCATTATGTTACAAACTGTCAATTTATATTAATTAGCAAAAACGACCAATTTTTCTCAGTATTTTGTCATTTTTCACTCATATTCCAGCATCTTTTCCAAGAAAAACTTGAAGCATTATTTAATGTTGAGTTGATTTCTTGGGTAACGATAGAACAGTACGTAATTCCTTGTTTAGCGACCATTTCTCAAATAATATGTGTTTTATGAACCATCTTGTTTTGATTTGTGTTGCTAATAAGAGTGTCCAATAGTAATAATACACTTGGACATTTATTGTTTCTCGTTGTCACAATTTTTCAAGCCGTCTGAAACAAAACGTTCGTAGCATTGTGAATGATAACTAGCGTTATCTAAGATTATTACATTTCATTTCATGCGTAGCTTTTCAATCCTAATAATTCGATTTACAATCTTGAAGCTTCCTCTATTTTCGTAGTGTAACTTCTAAGAAAATCGAAGAGTTGATTTAAACAAAATCACTCATTCGGGAATTGAACCTTCTACTACTTAGATCAATTGGAATTTTATATTAGGATTATACCTTAGAGCCTAGACTTTTCACTTATTGGTGTTCGCTTAAGGAAAGGAAAAAAATGAAAATTTGGTTGTTTTCTATTATTTTATGAAAAAAAGAAAAATGAATGTAGAATATTTTCTCTAGTAGTATAAATCAATTTTATTACGTTACATTTATTAAATATAATACAAAAAAAAATTTGTGTGAACAAATGTTTACATAATATATTCGAGAATAATACGCATTTATATAATAAATTGTCAAATATCATTCTTAGATGAAGAATAAAAATTTAAATGAATCTCGCTATCAAAGATAAAAATATGGCATATTCAATTTAAAATGTTTTTTTATTCGTTTCTTTTTGCTTAAAACGTTATGTATTTTTTAATGTTAAATGCCGCTTTAAGGTCCAAAGCCTTAATCCTAACAGCCTTAGTTAATTAATTCGACGTAAGGTGTCAATTACAATTCATTGTTAAAGTAATAATTTCAATAAGACGCCTGTAACTTCGCACAAATTTCGTTGTTTTAATTGTTTTTTAAAGATATCGTTTTTTTTTTATGGCGTCAACTGTTAAGTTATTTGCCATGTTTTTCTTATTCTTTCAAGAATTTTAGCACATTTCTTATTTTTTCTATTTCTGGTCTTAGGGCTTTGCTAATTCCATTGTTTACCATTAGTCGGGTTCTTATTGGCTGAAGTTGTATGAAGTCTTCAAATATATGTAGAACGCTGAGTATTTGAGAACAGTGGTTGCAAAGTGGACTCTCACTTTTCGTTGATAAATATGTATGAGTGATTGCAGTGTGTCCTATCCTTAATCTGGCCATTATGATGCTATTTTTTCTGTTTAGATGTGGATACGCTTTTCTCTTTTGCGGCATACGAATGTGTTTCTTCAGCAGCTTGTTTTCCCTATTCCATTTTTCTTCCCATATTTGCCAAATTTTAGTTTTCAGTAGTGTTTCATTTATTAAGTATATGTCGTCCAGATGCATTTTACGTAGTTCTTCGTTAAATCTGCAAATTACAGGTAGATTGAATCGTTTTTCTGTAATTGGTTCCTCTTTAAATAGGACAGCTTTATTGTAGTGGTGAGGTGCGTCACGGATTTTGATGGCATATTTTAGAAATTGCCAAGTTCTTCTTAGTTCTAGAGGTAGTACGCCTGCTTCTACTTTTACACTGTTAGAGGGACTTGTAAAGAATGCGCCTATTGCATAGTGTAGGCATAAGCTCTGTAAAGTGTCTAAGAGTTTGAGGTTCCACCTAGATGCTGCTTCATACGCTACAGATCCGTAGTCGATAATGGGTTGGATCAATGTTTTGTAGAGTCGTATTAATATTTCTCTATCAGCGCCCCACTTAGAGTTTGAGATGCATTTAATTACATTAAGGTGTTTTTTAACTTTTGTTATTATTGAATTTATGTGTTAAAGTCGAGTCAAAGATTACTCCTAGAAACTTGTACGATGTCACGCATTGTATCTTGCTGCGTTTAATGTATAAATTAGGTTGATGGTGAGGATTCCTTAATTTGCAGAAATGCGTGCATACCGTTTTTGTGGAAGAGATACGAAACCCTTTAGCATCTGCTTATTGTTGTATTGAATTAACGGCATGCTGTATATTTGCGTTATGCGAGGTATTTCCTGTTGATGAGGTAAAAATCACAATGTCATCTACGTAGATACATCGTCCGATTGAAGCATCCAAACCGGATGTTAACTCATTCATTGAAATAATGAATAAAGTGATACTTAGCGTGGTTCCTTGGGGGATGCCGTTTCCTAGCTTACGTTTTGTAGACATGTGATCGCCTACTTTTACATAAAAACTTCTGTCCGTTAAGAAGGATTTGATAAATGTTGCCATGTTTCCCTTGATTCCCCACTCATGTATTTTTTCTAGGATTCCCGGTTTTCACACCATGTCATATGCTTTCTTTAAGTCGAAGAAAACAGCTGTACAATGTCCCCTGTTAGTGAAAGTCTCCTGAATGGCGATTTAGAGAAACAAAATATTGTCCCGGATTGAGTATGACTTTCGAAATCCTGATTGGAATGTGTTTATTAGTTGGTGTTTTTTCCAAAATTTTTCCTAGACAACTTAGTAGTGATATTGGCCTGTAACTTGTTGTGTTAAGTGGGTTCTTTCCTTGTTTTGGAACGGGAATTATTAGGGCTGTTTTCCAGTCTGAAGGAAATTCTCCTTTTGTCCATATTTCGTTGTATAGAAACAGCAAGTCGTCTAATCCGTGGGGAGGGAGGTTTTTAATCATTCCATAGGAAACGTTATCGATTCCAGGGGTTGTTTCTTTTACTGACCTCAGTGCTTGTTTTAGTTCACTAATTGAAATAGGGGAGTTGTATTTATTTGTATCTGCTTTTCCAAAGTTAACGTTTGTAACTTTAGAGTGTATAATGTTGCTAAATTCCTCGCTATAGTTGATTGAAGAACTTGTTTCTTCGTAATGCACTGATATGCTTTCAGCAACTTTAACCGGGTCTGATATTATTGTTCCATGTTGCTCGAGTTTAATTTGAGGCCGCAGAACCAGTTTTCCTGATATGGCTTTTATTTTATGCCACATTTCGGTGCATGAGGCTTTTGGAGTAAGTTCCGACACATACCTCTCCCATGATTTTCTTTTGGAGCCCAATATTAGTCGTCTTGCTATTGCTCTCGATCTTTTGAAGGTAATGAGGTTTGGTACTGTAGGGTTTCGTGAGAAGATATTTAGACCCCTTTTTCTGTTCTTTATAGCATTAGCTACGTCTTGGTTCCACCATGGTACAGGTGGTCGTTTTAGATTCCCCCTTGAAATTGGGATAGATTTGTTTGCCGCTTCGGCTATAACATTTGAGAAATTGACAACCATTACCTCAATCATTTCGTCTCTGTTTATATGTGTGATGTTATCTTTATATTCTTCCCAATTTGCATGATTTAGCAGCTATTTACTTTTTATATTAGGTTTTGCATTTTTTATGTCCTTAGATATTATAATTGGGAAGTGATCACTTCCATGGAGTTCTGGTATCTGGTCCCATGTATATTCCAAACCCAGTTGTGGAGAGGCTATGTTGAGATCAATGGCTGAGATAGAGTTTGATCTTGAATTGAAGAAGGTGGGTTTGGTGTTATTTAGGAGAACCATATTGTTTCTTTCCAGAAACTCTTCTATTTTCTTTCCCCGAATATCCAACTTTGTAGACCCCCAAACTGGACTGTGGGAATTAAAGTCTCCCATTAGTATACATGGGGTTGGTAGTTGTGCTGTTAGGTTTTCGAGGTCTTCGGTTTTCCAATTATCTTCTAGTTGCATAGTGTGACTTTTATCGGGAAATCTAAAGATACCGCTACTGCTTGTATTCTTGTTTTCAAGTCTACCACTTTGTATACACAGTTAGTTGTGGTTAAAATTGCCACTCCACATTTTGCTTTGCTACCGCATGGTTCATCGTATCTAACGCAATTAAAGTTTCTTAATTGAAACGTGCTCCCTTCCCGAAGATGGGTTTCTTGTAAACAGATGGCAAAAGGCTCATATTCCCCAGTTAGGATTTTCAGTTCCTCTAAACTTTTTTTACTTCCATTGCAGTTCCATTGTATTATTTTTGCCATGGTTGGTGGGTACTATTTACAATGGATGATGTTGAATAATATGATTTGGATTGGGGAGTGTAGAAAGACATAACATTGATTTAATTATACTTGAATAATAAATAAATATTTTGTGTGTATATAAATATCGTTGTTATTATCAAAGATAGAAGGTTGCAGTTTTTATATTCATGTACTAGTTTGTTGACTTAAATATCATGGCGAAATCGAAAATTTAATATCTTCTTATGTTTTCGACTTATAAGCCAAACGTCGATATTTCTACACTTTTTCCAAGGTCTTATATCTCGCTTAATACTAATTGCACTGATGTATTTCGTCAGCGGTACATATATAGGGGGTTAAATAAAGACGATTTAGCGATAAAAAGTTTTTACTTTTCGAGATATACGTGATCAAAGTTACAATAAAATAATGGTTTTTTTCTAACCATTTTGCAACGACGTAATGAAACTTAATAAAATTTGGTACAGTTTCTTACACAGTTAAGCTGCTCCTTTTAGCAAAATATGGCCGATTTTCGGTCATGCCCTCCTAAATTTTTACGACTATGACGTCATAGTATCATTCAGAACGTTTCCTATCGACACAATCATAACAACTGAAAGCTGCCAATTAATAGAACATTAATTTTTCAAGAGAAAAGCCCCCTTGCTAATTTTCGCTAAAGTTAGTCATTTTTGAGAAAAAAACTGATTTGTGAAACCCTGCAAATCGTTAAATCGTAATGGCTATTAGAGCAATGTTTCGTTATTTCGGCAGAATTCCCATTTTTAATTAAAAAAATTGTTAAATTTTGGTAGATTTGTCGCCGAGAATAATCATTTTAAAATTTTGTTGGTGGATAATACTTTCAATACTGTAACAATGCGGAAGAACGTATTTCATGTCAAACAAAAGAGCTAGTGTGTATTTAAATAAATGCTCACCTTTGCAAAGAATGTATACGATCACGCATTTTTTTAAAACCAAACTCGAAGGTGGCTTTCCTCATGTGATATCTAATGTTTTGCCTAATCTGTCAGTTTAATTGTTACTACAAGAACGTTTAAATTTCGTTTTCCTTGTTTTTTGTTTCGAATACTCTAGTTACTATTCGTAAAAATGGAATATTCTTTTAACGAACTCACCGATACGCATTTAATGTTAGAAGAGTGTAGAATGAATTGTCGAGCAGCAGCACGAATGAACGTAGAAAGATTTCCAAACAGACGTATTCCCCATCATTCCACCTTTGTTGCAGTAGATAGACGGCTAAGGGAATTTGGGACATTGAAGAAATCCAATGCAGATGTAGGTCGCCCTCGGCAAGTTCACGTTGAAACGTAAGAAGCAATCCTAAACGCTGTTGAAGAAGATCCAAGAGAAAGCTTGAGAAGACTGGCAAGACTATTTGACACACCGAAGTATACTGTTCACCGAACATTGAAAGAACAACTTCTGCGACCTTATCATCTTCAACGTGTCCAAGAATTGCAAGATGGGGATCCTCCGTTACGCGTAGAATTTTGCGAGTGGATTATGAATGGTTTTATTGGCGATAATAGGTTTTTTGATAAAATTTTGTTTACAGATGTATCGTGCTTTACACGAAATGGAATTTTCAACTTTCATAATCTTCACGATTGGTGTGATGAAAATCCTAGAATAATTCAAACAAATTCATTTCAACGCTAATTTACTGTTAATGTATGGGCTGGAATCGTTGGAGATTTTTTAGTAGGCCCTGTTGTTGTTCTGCCACAAAGATGAAATGGTCAGTCTTATTTAGAATTTATCCGAGATGAAGTTCCAGCATTACTTGAAAATATACCGTTAGAGTTACGCCACGATCTAATTTTTATGCATGATGGAGCACCGCACATTTTTCCCTCCGTGTGCAAGAATACTTAAATGCTACATGTCGTGATACGTGTATCGGTAGAGGAGCTGATGCGCCAATAAAGTGGCCACCCATATCTCCTAACCTTACCCCAACGGACTTTTATCTATGGGGAGTTTTAAAAGAAAAAGTTTACGTCAATCCTGTTCGAGACCGCGACGATTTATGGCAAAGAATAGCAGCTGCTTCAGAAGAAATTCGGCAAAATCCTGCGATGCTACGTACTGTTCGCACAAGTTTGTTACGACGAGTTCAGGCTTGTATACGTTGCGAGGGTAAACATTTCGAACATATGTAGAAATAAAGATTTATTTTTCTACTATTATCTATGTTATTTATTTTCTTAATTAAATACTTTGATTTTAAGCCACTTATGTACTATGTACCGTAAGTTTCGTCAGCTGTATTAATAAAATAAAAATTAAAACCTTTATGCATTAACTACCACAGTGGTTTTTAGCCTTTTTTGCAATGCTACTTCAAATTTTTACGGCAAACTTACCAAAATCTAACAATTTTTTTAATTAAAAAATAAGAATTCTGCCGAAATAACGAAAGATTGCTCTAATAGCCATTCCGATTTAACCATTTGCAGGGTTTCACAAAATATTTTTTTCTCAAAAATGGCTAACTTCAGCGAAAATTTGCAAGGGGGGCTTTTCTCTTGAAAAATTAATGTTGTATTAAATGGCAGTTTTCAATTGTTATGATTGTGTCGATAGGACAGTTCAGAATGATACTATGACGTCTAGTCGTAAAAATCTAGGAGGCCATGACCTAAAAATATGGCCATATTTTACTAAAAGAAGCGGCTTATCCGAGTAAGAAACTGTACCAAATTTTATTAAGTTACATTACAAAATGATTAGCAAAAAACCATTATTTTATAGTAACTTTGATCGCTTTTTACTAAACTTTTTTCGCTAAATCGTCTTTATTTTATCCTCTGAATCTACAGTTAAGCGTTGTGGGTGTAATACACAGACACCCAGTATATTGCGAAGCTCCAAATTCATTGGCGTGCATAGAATTTTTCTAAGGGTGCGGTTTTTGAGTAATAATATAAACTTGCATTTTTTTAAATGGGAATCATTATGGCAACCATCAGCTGCAGTTCTTTCTTAGCTTTTCAAAAATATAAATATAAAATTTAAAAATATAAACATATTATTTATTTTGAAAAAGATTGTATTGATTTTACTAAAATATGTTCACTTGTGCGACTGCATAGAGTAATCGCCCAAACGGAAGACACTTCCGCAGAAACCAAATTTTTAATGATATGACAGTAGCAGACATTACAGTGCGTTCTACAAACATTTACCATTCCGTTTCGTGATATCGTGACTAATGCGGTTTGTTTACTTGACTTTTTAACCTAATTGTTTTTGGCTTATCAATTTTTCATGAGGCGGTAAACAAAGGAACATATGATGAGTAGGATGATGTGTGACGTCACAATATCTCATATTAAATAGGTATTTTATAAATGGTTTAAATATCACTTTCAATGTCAAACTGCTAGAGCGTTAATGGTGTAGCGATAGGAGTCGTCTTCCACGCTTTTGGTGTGTGCTCGATTACCGGCTCGTGCACTTTTTTTTCTCTTACGTTACAGTAGTTTTGTTTATTTAATCTACTTTTGTTAGGTTAATCTACTTTTGTTAGGTTAATCTACTTTTGTTAGGTTATTGTAGTTTTGTTTATCTAATCTAGTTATGTTAGGGTACAGTAGTTTTGTTTATCTTATCTAATTATGTTAGGTTACAATAGTTTTGTTTTTCTTATCTGAAATAAATGACCATGTTCCTTTGTTTATCGTCTCCTTCAATTTTTGACAAAATTTGTTCAAAACGTTGTGTTTTAACAGTTATGTTTATATAAACTTTCTTTTCAGTTTTGCTTTATTATTTACTTTTAACCCATTGTTTACAATCTGCTAAACAGCTACACCATCATGGAACATTTCTAAAAAAACGTTGCGTTTTATCACAGAACTCACGAGAAATAGTTTGGACTGTTTATAATTTTTTTTTAAATAATCCACAAGATAAACATGTTGCAATATTGTTAGGTAATTTACATAATTTTATTTTTTTAGAGGTAATGTTTTGAATACTGTGGTTAAAGCAACAGGCATATCTAGAAGTACCGTTGTTCGGGTCGTTACAGAAGAACGTGCAGTTGAATTTGGCGAAAAAGATTAATAACACATACTTTTTTTTAGATTTTATACGTCATTGGATGTCTTTGCATTTGTAATTTGATACTGTATTTGTAATGAAATAGTAATTTTTATATTTTTCCCCTTTCTAATATTATCCTTGTGTCATTTAATTTATGTAGGTACAGAGAGTAAAATAAAGGAATGTTTTATCATAAAGTAAACTAGCAATACAACGATTGTTTCTACTTTTTCATGCGTTCTTTGTTCATTTCAAATTTAATGGTAGATTATGTTAATTTACAATTTCAAAAGTGTTTTTAAAACTAAAGTTCATTCGTTTAACTTATCCCGATGACGTCATGTATGCATTAAATCACGAAATGACCGTCGTCTGTAATTTAAAACAAAAATATGAGCACTGATACCAACCTTTCCACAGAACAACTTTCCTTTATTTGCTTATACGTTGATTGAGGTTACGTACGCTCGCCGGTTGGTTTGTTTCTTCGTTTATTCATTCCTTCTTGAGTTAATATTGTAAAAGATCGGTTCTTTTCAGAACCACATTACTTTCTAGTGTTCATTTAAGGTAAAGATTAATTCGTTTTAAAGAAAGAGATAACATTTATGTTTTCATTTGTAGCACATCAACATGTCTCGTAGGTCAATTACCGTAGACGAATTGATCCATAACTTAGTCGAATACTTTAATAAAGAAAAACAGAACAACGGGCCCTTATCACCATTAACAGCAGTGCATGCAAGGGTTAGCGATGCTTTGAAAATTGACACGAAAACTATTTATAAATCTTTACGACGACATCAAAATCAAGAAGAAAACAAGTAAAATGAACCTCAACGAAAAAGTCTAAAAACAAAAAGACATGGATCAACGACAAAAAAGTGAAATCCGTACTACAATTTACAACATGTATATTAACCATGAACATGTTACATTAGATACGCTCTTAACAAAAATTAAAGAAAGAGTTATCGTTGAGAGAAAAGGACTACCCTCTATCACGTTTTGTTGGACATTGGATTTCATTTCAAGCAAACTAACAATAGAAAAGCTCTTTGCGAGAAAACTTCAATAGCATCGATGAGGTTAAAATTTTTGAGAAGTTACATCACTTATATGAAACAAGATATCTACAAGCAGTTCGTTTATCTCGACGAAACATGGATATTTGCACAAGGAAGCAACAAAAGAATATGGCAAGATTCCAGTTCAGAATGCTTTAATAATCTTGGTGGGGAAGGCAAACGTTATACAGTTCTACATGCTGGAACAGAAGATGGCTTTGTGGAAGGAGCAGAACTTATATTCTCTACCACAAATAAAAGCAGCGATTATCACGATTGTATGAATTCGGAAAACTTCGTTAAATGGTTAACAAATCAACTTTTGTCAAACTTAACAAAGCCATCTATAATCATTATGGATAACGCTCCGTACCATTCACAAATTGTCAATCGCCAACCAACTACAAATTGGAAAACAGAAGAAATTACAGAGTGGCTTAGGGGAAAAAAATTACTCATGAAAAAGAAGCATTTTAAACGAAATTACTACATATAGCAAAGCTATGTAAGGAAGAGAAACAATATTTGGTCGATAATATTATTAGAGAACATGGACACGAAATTTTACGCTTGCCTCCTTACCACTGTCAATTTAACCCAATAGAAATGGTATGGGGAATAAGCAAAACTTATTATGATAAACACATTGGAAGAGATGGTTATGGGGATGATAATGTCAAATAGATGTGGAAAGAAGCGTTAGAAACAGTTTCACCTTCAGTTTGGTTAAAAACGATTAAACATGCAGAAGCTGAAATTCTAAAGTCTTGGGAACAAGAAAAAGTTTATGATGTCCAAGTAAATCCAATTATTATAAATCCAAACGATAACACAGATACAGAAGATGAAGTGTAGTGAACATTTAATTTCTTGTTTTTAATTGAATTCTTAACGCAAACAGTTTTCTCCAAAAACTTAATAATAATCTATAATAATTATAATAATAACATATAATGTATGTTATTGTACACTAAAACATTATAATTTATAACAATAAATTATTTTCAACACAGTCATGCTTAAATGTGAATGAACAAATTTACGTTTTATTACATTATGGTGTATTTTTTTTTATGTACTCAATAAGTAAGAAACACTTGGTTATAATGTATTTGACACGATACTTTGAATAAGTTTAAAAAAAGTGCTATAATTCAATTACATTAAATACACCAATAATTTTGAATTGCAGTATAATAATCTTCTACACAAACAAGTGTATAAACACCGATGATTGAAATTATCATTCCGTATTTTGCAATTCGAATATTTTCTCAAAGCATAATGATTAGTAGCATTCCTAAAAATTCAATCTTCATGAATAAATCAAATAAATAACCATTAACTCACAAATCTATTGCCGTCAAAGATATATAATCGCCACTTTTATGTAGAAAAGTATTGGAACAATTACTTCCTTTCCTTGGAAGAGTTCATTGGTCTTAACCTACAAATACCTATTTACAAAATTTTTGCAACATTTTAGAATATATAATAACTTACCAAAATTCATCTGCTACGTTTTAAGTTTTATTGAAAATAATATGCTTTTATGTGCGTACATCTACGATACGTAAATAAAACTTTTGTCTTTTATTTGCAAACATTATGACATTTATATTTATGTGAAGTAGTTAAGTTAAAGTTGGTAATGTTGGTATCAAAACTGTTCGTATAAATAAAACTTAATTTGTTGTTAACGTTATCCTTGTTAGTTACTTGAGTTAATAAGAGCCATATAAAACGACACTCTTGGAATAATACGTTAGCTAATAGTGTACATTGTATTCAATATGTAGAAAAGGATAGTCATACACAAGTGCGCGTTTGATTCATCGATCAATCGGGATAAGTTAAACGAATGTCCTATACCATTATTTAATCAGTTACAGGCGATGTCACAATGAAAATCCAACATAACCTCATATTTAACAATTCGCGGTTGAAAGGATTTTTTTTTTTAACTCGTTTATTAAAGATTTTAGATATTAACAATTCATGGATAATTACATTTTACACTTAATACTATACACCATATAAAATACTAAATATAAAACGTGTATGTGTTGGTGGTGCGCTGCTCAGGAGTCTTCGTGCTCTTCAGCGCGTGGAAGTGCGTGGATTGTTGGTTTTCGTGAATTTAAGTAATTAAAAAATCGATACTAGATACTTACCTCGGGCGCCAGACTTCGATCCGGACCGTCGTGTGTTTACCCTAAAAGGGTAGCCACCTCCTGACTGTGAGAGGAAAACCCCCCCACAAGTCAGTCGCAGATTCCACCTTAGCGAGTGCCTCTGCCACCTTACGGATGACAGGTAGGGCCTTCTTCATATTGAGCCCTCCGAGGAAGGTCAATAGGGAGTCGAACCCTAAGGCAGATTGATCGGGCGGGGTAACGATAGCGGCGGGAGCCACTCTCGGTACTTCCGCCTTCTCAGCCTCACCTGCCGTCGCACGGGCGTAGCTGACTCCGGTCCGAGTCGAGGAGGGCGCCGGCGGTGTCCTCTTCGGCGGTCGCTGCGGTGCTTCCATCTTCTTCCGTTGCGGAGGTCGAGGGAACTTCGGGCATCCACGGTAGCTTGCGGGGTGGTCCCCACCGCAGTTAACGCACTTAGCCTGGTCGGTACGGGGTAAAGTGCATTGACTGCTGTGGTGTCACCGGCGCACTTTACACAGCGTGCTGCCGCCCTGCAGCAACGCTGTGCGTGGCGAAAACCTTGACACCGGTGACACTGCCCGATGTCGGATTTCCGCCTCAGGTCCTCGACGGTGACTCGGAGGCGGGCGACGTGCTTCACCTCCCGAATCCTCTTCTTGTCCTCCTCGCTCGGTAGGTGTACCAAAACCAGGGGGATCGCTCGGCCTCGCTGCTTCATCCTGAAACAAGAAACTGTATTAATTCCTTGCGTCGTCAAATCGGAGCTTACATCCGCTTCGGATAGCTCTACGGGCACGCCACGTATTACTACCTTGGCAAGACGCTCGCTCCTTGCCTGATAGGTGTGGTACTGCGTACCACACTTATCAAGATACCTCATCAGCCTGTCTCGGTCCTGGAGTGAGGCAGGCTGTATCCGGATTCCCTCGAAGGTCGCCTTGGCCCTGGTGAAGGTGATCTTCTTCCGGTCGAGTTCGCGGGAGAAAGCAACCCAGTTCTCCCTCTGACGAAGGATTGCCGGGGGTAGTTTCTCCCTGGTCTCTGCTGCGCCGGTCTGCTCCATCGCTGTAGCGGTGTCCGTGTACTGCTCCAGGGCTTGGTACACGTTGCTCGTCGGTGGCGGCGTAGGCGGGCGGACGGTCTCCTTCTTCGGCCTCTTCTGCGCCACGAAGTCATCGGGGCTGGTGGATCCAGGACGGGGGTCTTCACTTTTTCCCTCTTCGGCGGCGGCGGCTTGCGGCGGCAGTGCTGCTCTTGTTGTTGCCTCGGCTGGCGGGGCGACGTCTTCTGCGGGCGGTGGTGTCTTCTTCGGCCTTCTCCTCTTCTGAGCGGTGGCGGCGGATGGCGCGTCGCTTCTGGCGCCCTTCCACGGAAGGGACAGAAGCGACGGTATCGGGCTGGCGGTACTTGTTGATGGTAGGTTGCCCGGCTTGCAACCGTACCATATCTCACTGGAGTCGCTGGCGTCCCCGTTGAAATCCTCGGTGTTGACCCAGAGGCACCCGTCGTCGTCGTAGACCTCTCGCCCCGGTCTATGGCGCGGCATCGTTAAGTTGATACCGGCCGATAAAATCGAATTTAATAAATTACTTGTAAATTAGAGTAATTAATTCTAAGTTAACGACCTGCTCTGATCGGATACCAGAACAGGAATGCGCCGGTTGAAAGGAATGAGATGTTTTGAAGAAACGATGTTTTTAGATTTGACGTCACATATTCGCGCAGTTTGGTGTCTTCCGTTTTGGCGATTACTCTAATAATTTAGTATTATTTAAATAATTTACTTGCCCACAAAAAATGTTTATCCATTCGATAGAGTATATTTTCAACTACTTATGAGCATGTTCTAAATCTTTTGTATAAAATAACAACAGAAAAAATACATTGACATGAAATATTTCTTCCTCTTAACAGTAGAATTTATTTTTCAATATAATTATTTTATAATAATTGAAGAATGATTTTTATTCTAATGATCGTGAAAATATGGCCGAAACGACACTCAGTTCCAAAAAAAGTGACGCTCTTGATTTTTGACCTAACTTTAATGACTTATATTTTTCTATCAAGAGGGCCGATGTTAAATTTTTTTACTAGTTGATAAGTAATTCCTTTGCCTTTCAACAAAAATTAAAGAGGTGGTGGAAAAAACTCGAACCATGTTCCTTTTTCCCTGTGTCTTAATCAAGTAATTGTGTAGAAAGCACTTACACTCTATTTGAAAGACTCTTCTTTTACGAGCATTTTGTTTTTTTAGTCATTGATCTCTAAATTAGTCCGAACTGCAATATTTTTGCTAAAACCTTACATTTATCGTATAAATTTATTTCATTGTAGGATCGCATTACCTTTGAACAACAATTCCTGTTGCTATAGCAATGAATTTGTTATGCCTCTATGCTGGACCCAAAGTCGTTGTGTCATTAATTCATAAAAAAAAAGTTTTAGTGACTAAAATTACATAAAATACCACAAATAAATCCTTAATAAGTAGCAAGATTAGTTGCTTTAGTATATGATGGGCGTAGTAAACGTTACGTCGTTAGTGTCCATGAAGCAAGTACCAATTGAGCGCCCCTCAAGTACAAGCCAACAGGAAGCACTGCATGGAATGTAGGTTCTGGTCGTCCCCGAAAAACTTTTCCAAGAGATGATCGGTTATTAAGAAGTTAATTTAAAAGCTAGGAGACCTGCAGAAGGTCATAAATTATTGCCCGAACATCGTGCTGTTAGAAGAAATTTCGTTGAAAATTATGGAGAATGGAATATTCTTGAATGGTCGAATGTCTTTTTTACGGATGAGTCAAGGTTTTGCCTTAACATGGTGGATGGAAGAAAAAATGTGGATAAGGTCTGGTGAAAGATAATAATCAGAATTTAATAATAGAATGCGATAGTTATGGTGGGTCGGTTATGGTGTGGGGAGGGATTTCATTGAATGGAAAGACACGCCTTCATGTGTTTCCCGTGAAGCCCAAATCTACATTGACATTTAACAGTGGTATGTCTTACCTCATGCAGAGGTAACACAACCCGAACGCTGTAATCATTTCGCTAGCTGGGTGATACTTACTAGACTGTGCCTATCACTCACCATAATTCTGCCGGATTATGAAGCCCGTTGGGAACTTGCAAAGTAAAATAAAAACTTTTGAGGAATTTTTTGAAATGTGTTTGATTGCTATTAAATGTACAAGTTGTAACAAACATTTGAAATATGGTGATTCACTTTATTGTTGGGTTCACAAAATACATTGTTTTTAATGGTACCTTTGTTTATCTCGATTCTCATTGTGAAATAGATTTTATATCTATAGCTGGCCACACACGGTCGACATGTCCTAAGACATCTATGCGCGTTTATGTGCGTGTAAGGATGGTGTTCGTACGGGCATAATTTCAGGATTTACTAAAATCACGCACGACGGGCTGCTCTATCCACACACCATCGTTCATGTACGTACGTACACGAACGCGCGTACATGTCTTAAAACATGTTTGTGCATGTGTGTTCAGCTTATTATGCGTTTGTTTAGTTGATATGACAACATTTATTTAATTACGCTCGTACTTGTCTTATCTTTTTAATACATACATACAACACCTTTATTCGATAAATGTGAGTATTTGCATTGAAATGCACATTTTTATTGTTATCTTATCTTATTCAAACGGATATAATACTATAATTATATAAATTTGTTTACCTAAACCACAGAATTTATACTACTATTGTTCGTAAACTGTAAAAATTGTTTTACTGAAATCATTGTGAGAAAAGACAGTTTAACTAAAACTCAAAGTATTAACTACTATTCGTCTAAATTATTTATGAATAAAATGGGTTTTGTTCTCTTATGCCCAAATTATATTAATGAATAGTAAATCCATATTTTTTCATGAATATAATTGCTTATTTTTGGTACTTTTATAAATCAAGGGAGAGGAATGCATTAATTTTTCCACGTTGCATGTATGTCCACGTCCATGTCCAAGCATAAATGAATGGACGCACATGATTGAGCATTTAGGGATGTGAGATACATATTTGACGTACTTATATCAGTGGAAATACTGTGCTCCGGATGTATTTTACGTTAAGTTTACAAAGAAATGACTAAATATCACTTTACGCACGCCACTGCCATTTAACAAAGTCCTTATTGACTGTAAAAGACATCTTATTTCTATGAAATTCACTCAATGCTCAAGTATGTACCATCTGTGTTCACCAACGGTAAACGTTAATGTTCGTCCACACATGAACACACGTACGTCTTAAGATCGGTGTATGTCGATTGAACGCAACCATATTATACCCTATATGGTGCAGAAATTTAACCTACAACTTTACATGCCGATTGGGCACAACGGAAGGATTAAGATAGCATTTCTTAATGGATTCCCCTAATCTAGATAATTAAAACATATTTAAAGTAAATTCTCTACAAGGTTGTTTATTGTAATTCGTCGCCAACGAATTTCTCAAAACTAGATTATAGTAGGTAGTAGGGGTGGTGTTCTAAAGTGACGATTTTCAATTTAATATTTTATTTTAAAAATGGAATTCATGACGAGTGAACGCGGTCAAAAACTCATTGTTTTACATAATTTCACTTTCCACAAAGATAGAATTCAGCGTAACTGTGCGAAGTATAGGAGCTCCAACAGCAAATACGAGGCTGCTTTAAAAGTTGACCACAGCGAAACAGTGCTATTGAAAGCAATTGGTGAACATAATCATGAAGAACCGAAGAATTTAACAATTAAGGTAATTATTTAGATCATATTTAGATAATTATAATCAAATATTACATGCATATATTTTTTTATAAATTCAAGAAGATAAACAAATTTTTCAAGCTTAAATTTGAAACTCTAATAGCTATGAAGCCTTCATTTTTTTATCTAATTTATGATTCTTTTATTTATTTTTTTCTGAAAATCCAAAATAGTGTTAAAAGGAAAGCAGTGGAAGATAGTTCTGTTCGTCCAAACCAAATTATCAATTTGGAATTTGGCGATGCAGTTCATTCGGCAACCTCAAATGTTGTAGCGAATATTCGGCATGCTATATACCGCTCCAGAAGAAAACTACTTCCGCCTCTCCCAAAAAATATCAACGAAGTTTTTGAAGCATTAGGAAACATGGATATACAAACATCGGCAGGAGACAAATTTTCGGCAGACAAGAACAAGGGAATTATCATCTTTAGCACCATTACATTCCACTAGTTTTTGCGTTAGTTAAAAACAAAAACGCTAAGAGTTACGAAGAAGTCTTCCGATCGATAATAAATGTATGTGAAAAAGTTAACATCTCTTTTACTCCATCTCAAATCACGTGCGACTTTGAAGAAGCAATACACAAGGCGGCATGGGCTGTATGACCCAACATTACAATAATTGGATGCAGGTTCCACATTTCTCAAGATTGGGATTAAATGAGAATACACCAACAAAGAGAGCGAAATAGGAAAATGGTTACGTTAGACATTTGGCCTCATCTTTTTGGAAGACACCGAAGTTTATAGAAGACCTCATATCTGCTGTGCCTGCAGATCTTAGGGTTACTGTTTTCTGTGATTTTTTAACGGACAATTATATCAGTGAGTCAGCAAGATTCCCACCAGAAATATGGGCTTCATGTTCGGCGAGTAGAGAAAGAATTACCAACGCATGTGAGTCGTTTCATAGCCACTTCAACGCTAAATTTTTTTGTTCTCATCCAAATATATTTATATTTTTAAACGAATTAAAAAGTGTCCAAACACAAACTTATATTAAATTAAATAGTGTTCATTTTGAAAACAAAATTAGAAATACTAATTTTACATACAAATTTAATTAACCTTTATAAAAGAAAAATTATTTCTAGGCTGTGAGTTATAAAGTGTAACAATAAATATTATTTTTAAATTACCGTTTTAATTTAGTTTCTTCCGCTTTCCGCTCAATCGTAACATACTAAATTGGCACATACGATTATAAGACCCATGCTGGGATACCAGGTTTTGCGCCCAATCGGCATTTGCCCCTTAAGTTGATCATGTTTACCGAACTATAAAGAAAGTTTGTTGCTTGAACCTGTACAGGGAATCCCACAACGAACTAAAACTACCGTTTTACGAAAAATTAGAAGTTTTAAAATGCTGATTCTTTATAAAAATAGAAGGGTTCAGTTAAATTAAGTGAGTAGGGTCGACTTCCAGTACAACCGAAATCGTCATCATGTTGAAAATATTTTAGAGAATATATACAGAGAAATTTTTAGAATTTTAAAACTATAGTTTATTCTTCGTCTGTAATGAAATCATTAATTTGTAAATTACATTTTTCAAGTATTGTGTCAACTCTTACAAATTTTTTTAATATTTTTGTTTCCCGAAATCTTTCCCTTAAGTTCGTTTGTTTCTTATTTTGTTTAAACCTTACTAAAATTCTTACACGCATCTTTAAGTTAATCTTATTCATCGATTTGCCCAAATTTTACTAAAGTTTTTTAAATATAAAATGTTTTCATTTGCTGTATGTGAGTTTATATTAACTGCGACTATGACTGTAATTATACCGGGTTCCGGTCTCAAACCCGAACATATTGATTTGACATTGGAATTAACGCTTTTACAAATTCCTGCTCGCCAATTGAACCGACAGAAAAGCTAATGGTATCAATCAGAGGTACTAATTACAAGACTAAAAATGAAATATTTAGTTTAAAACACTAAATAAGTAACGTGTCAAATAATTAAAAAAGTATTTAGCGTTGATTAATATTGTCGTCCATGTTATTAACTTTAAAATGAATAACTACTGCAATGAAGAATGAATTTTCAAAAAAGTTAATAAATGGTATGAATAAAAAAATTGAAATTAATCAAGACAAAAGACGCAATTATGTAGTTTAAAATACCAAATTATAAAATTAGAGTTTTAAAACTTTATTGTAAAATCTAAAGAAAGACAAAGAAAAATAAAATTACAATAAAAACAAACCCCCGTTTTGAAACAAACAGTACCCCAATCTATTATAAAAACCTTTTCTAACGTTAGCCAATTGTCTTCCGGTAATTAACCGGCACTCGTTTTCTGTTGCCTCCCTCAAAGAATTGATATCTGGGTGGCGCCTTTCATAAATTTTGTTTTGAAGGTCGGCAAGGAGCTAAATCAGGAGATCTGTCGGGCCAATTTATAGCACCACCTCTTAAAAAATTTCTAACATCTAAACCAAAATGTACTAACTCGAAATAAATTTCTGAATTTAAATTTTCTTCGATTTCTTGGGCCCAATAGCGAGTGTTTTTAACATTTGGTTCGTTATTGAGTGTAAAACTACACTTGTCTGTAAAACAAAATATAGACTATAGGTTCCCAACGGGGGCGGTACCGCCCCCTAGTGGGCGCTTGAGCTTTTCGTGGGGGTTGTATCGGGTCCAAAAGCAAATGGGGGGCGTTATGACAGTCAAGGGAGCGGTCGCGGCGTACCTACCTAATTAGAAATTTAACCTTTAAGTACTCGCGTCAACTTTACATACATAACTGCTCGCATGGCGCCTTCTTGCTACAATCATATTTAAAAAGCACTACATTCAAAACAATAAATTGTTGTTTTGTAATCATGTCTAAGTAAAACAATCTAAACATGTTTAAAAAGTTTATTAACCATTAAAAATATATATTAGAATACAAATTTGAACAAAGATTATAAATGTATTGATAAATAATATATTAAGTATATAAATATACAGAAGTACAGAAATAAGATATAAAACATGTAAAATTATAAGAGTTGTACATAAGATTATACATAACATTCATTGCATATAAGTTTACTGTGTTCTGTACAAATATTTTTGTTACAAATTCAATTTCTCAATCTTGGGCATAAATAACAGCGTTTTCTGGTACCTGTAGCTACTTCTTTATATTGTACTATTGACAATTGACAATATGTAAACACACGCGAATTTATTTATTATTATTATTATTATTTTATTTATTACGAGAAATTCTACCAATGTAACTCCTCGCAAGGCGCCTCTCAAGTGCCACATTGCGCACCGTTGTCTTTTTGTATTTATTAGTAAAAAAACTTAACAATATATATATTGGTCATGGCAGGTTTTCCATATTCATAAATTATATATAAAATATTGAGGAATACATTGGCGGATAAATTGTTAAAAAAATTATTACGAACGGTATAAAATAGAACTTTAAAGATTGTCTGGCACCTGATAGGCGCTATGCGAGCACTAAAACTTAAAGGTTAATATAATAAAATACTTTGAAAATACATACCTCTATTTTCATGAAAAAACATTAATAAAAAAATAGTAATAAAATAACTTCTGAAAATTTACTCTTATTACCTTAAAGTATGGCTAGTATGGAGAATTTTGATGTTCAGAAGGTAATCCCGCCATGATTTTCATATCCTTTAAACAGCTTGTTCGATTAAATATTGCCACCTCAATAAAACGCCTTCGGAGCGAAGTGAACTGCTGCTTCAGAATATTGTTAGACAAAATGCTGCAACGTGAGCTACCATTGGTTGAGCCATAAAAACGTATGCGTTTATAGCAACTGTGCCGTTATTAATAATGTTTCGTATATCACTGGCTGTATTTATTTCGTTTTGGTTGGTCATGGGAAAGCCTGATTTTTTAGAATTATGAAGAACGTACCCGACTAGCTGATCGTTTAATGGATCATAACGGGGTTTCCTCATTATGGCAGTTTGATCTTCAGAAATAAAAACATGAGCATTTTTATGAAAAGAACTTAAGTTCTTTTATTTCCAATTCTCCTTCCCTGAATCTGTGAATACTTAACAAGCCTTGTTATTGAAGGCCTTCCGTTTGGGATATTTGATACGAGTGTTTGGTATGCAAGTCTTCCTGAAGTTAGAAGTAATAACAACATAATTTTTCAGATTGTTTGTATAACGGTTTGTAGCTCGGTTTACAACCTTAGACTTTGCAGAAGTATTCTTTAAAGCAGTTTCTTTTAAAATTTCAAAAAAATTCTTTGAAGTTGCATCAATTGCCAAACTGTCAGTATTTTCTTTTAAAATCTTAACTCTTGGCCAATCAAAATATTGGCGTCAATAACTTCAGTTATTTGTTCGCATATTTCAAAGAAGTCTGTGATTTTGGTTTGATTTGGATCAAAATTTGAGTGTGTGTGTGTAATAGATTTCTGTAATCTAAAGCGAGATTTGGGGCAAGTGGTTGGACTGGAGATAAAAGTACGGATAGAAGTAGTGTGAATATTTCTGGCGGAATTATACGCCATAGAAACATAGGTGATTCATTCCTCCTCAGTATCTGCTGACATATGGAATTCATCGAGGAATGCATTATTCTCGTCATGGAGTATAAATGGTTGTGTTAAGGACTTGGTTTGGGACTTCGTAGAGGCTTTTGTTGATGTCAAGTCTATTGCAATATTTTTACCTTCTATATTATCTAGCGATGCTGGTAGTTTTTGATGTATTGGTGTATAGTTCTTGAAGTATGACGTAATTGTTTTGCTACAAACAGGAGTTGACACCTTTTTATCCAATGCCTTTTTACCAGTGTCACTATTCTTGGAATGTCTATTTACATTGGATAGAACCCATTTATGTTTACCGTACTTATTATTTATTTCGAAATATACCTCGCAACAACACTGTAAATACAAAATTGAATGTGAGCACTATCACCATTTAATTCCACGTTTAATTCTATCTTTGTTTGACTACCAGCGATATTTCATTTTTACCTTCGACTTTAAAATCATTAAGAAATTTAATCTGATAAGACTTAATCACGCCTTTAATATGATCGACTGCGTTCTCCTTTGTCTCTTCTGGTCTTTCTTTCTGTGCATTTGTCTTGGCATTTGTTACCACTTGTGCAAGATCGTCTGTTTGTATCAAGGTTTTTGTATGAGGTGGCTATTTGACTGCCTTCTTTTCTTGTTTATTGCTGATGTTGACAGTGCCCGATTCTTCGACGATTTTTTTTCTTTTTCAAGTTTTTGTGCATGCTGTTTCTCTTGGTTTTGTTTGCAACGTTTACTTAATATTTCTAAAGTCTTTTTATCCCCATAAATAATTTCAAAAAGCTCCAAATTGACAAATATTCCAAAAAATACAACCTTTTTCTCCTCATTGAATATATTAGTTATAATCTTTCGAGCGAACTCTTCAAGCTTTTTAATTTCAACTTCAGCAATTAAACTTGCAAAATGTACATATCCATTATGGGCCAATAGGTCGCCTAGATATGTGGGGAAATATCTTTCCATTTCGACTGCTTGCAGAACTTCTGAAAGTTTTTGTTTGTTTTCTTCCTCTCCTTGCATTTTCTAAAAATTACAAACTTATTGCATGAAGTATTTGCATGTCAATCATTTTAAGTTGTCTAAATCTGATGCTTATAAGTTTAACAATTCACAAACTCGAAACGAGACTGTTTTTTGGGAAAATTTAGCGTTCTCATTCTCCAAATTAACAAAGAAATTTATTTATTGTTAATAAATTATAGTATTGATGTCTAAAAATGTTATTAAATTGTTTTCCTTGGCACTTTATTTTCTAATGATTTTAAATCTACGACTAAATTACAATTAATCTTTTTAAAAAAGTACTCAGATAGTTTAACAAAAAACTTGCCTAAGCCGGCGGTTTTATTTAATTTAATTCCAAAATTTACCCAAATCCCCTTCATGTCTACGCCAATGGACAGTTAAGTCAAAACAATACAGGTTATCGATCTAACTTTTATTATTATATTATTTGGCTAATGTTATAGTTATAAATATAATGATTATACCAACCTCGGGACCAACATCAGAGAAAGCCTCGTTAAAAGGTCCAGTAAAGCTGGGCGCGCACTTCAGCGACTCCGGCCCGCCCCGGACCGGCCAGGCTCTCATTTAAAAGTACAAATACGTGTAATCAAATGAGCACCCGCGTATCCTAGATAAAATCAATAGATCTATCTTCACGAGGAAATTTGGATGCCAAATGGCGCCCTCTTTTAGGGACAAAGGAAGTACAAGACGTTTGTGATTGGTCTTTCACTAACTATTTTCATTGGTCGCGTAAAAAAGCGGATTATTCAAATCCAGATTAAATAATTATGTTTTAATAGTAATAGATACTTGTTATCCAATATAAAAAATGTTTATGTGACATGTGCTCTAATTTATAATTTCATTAAATCATCATGAGACTAAAACAATATTGCTTGAATTACTACAAAAATTAATTAGGTCTTTTGCTGGGTTTGTGCTTGTTATTACTTCTACAAACGAACAAACCTTTAAATTCACACGATGCACTTTTGTGAGAAGAAGTCCACGTTAAACATGAATACTAAAAAACACTAACCTAACCATAAAACTAAATGTGACGGGAAACAGTCGGCGATCGAACATAGTCGGATACAATCGAGCAGCGAGTATAGCATCACCTACAAAAAAGAAGAAACTAAAAACGAATATCCAGCATAGCGTATTTAAGAAAAGTAGCTATCCTTTTTGTCTAGGTCGCGCACTACACCGGACCGGCCCCGGTCGCCTGTAGGGGCGACTAGAGCCGGAACCGGTCGAGTGGAGGAACCGCGCTTTTCTTACAAATGAGTCATTTCCACCATTCTGCAGGTGGGTTCTTTATTCAAAAAAATGACATATTCAGTTGTGCGGATAATTAAAAAATTAGTTTACGGATTTTGAGATCTTTACACGATGTCACCATTTTCATTGTAACACTGAAATAGAAGAAACACTTACATGTAACTTTTTCTTGGCCATTTGTTGACATTTGCCTCTTACCACCTGTGGCATGGCCGACGTTATTTGGGAAGGCCCTGAAGTTAAATCATATTTGCAGTTTTTTAAATGGTTGCTTTTATTACAGAATGGTTAGAAGAGTGATTTTCATAAAAGTTCTAGTTGAATGTTCACAATTCTGTACGATATTTACGTCGATATTGTTTGTAAATAAAGTTACTTCCTAAATTTCGTTGAAAAGGGATCCTGTCTAAAGGACTGGAGTGGGCCGGTGTAGTGCGCGTGTAACGCCGGAACACACCGGGTGCGGTCCGGTCCGAGGCAGACCCGGGGTTGCTGTAGTGCTTTCTCATATACGTACACCTTTTTTTACATATCTCGAGGTTTTGTGGCAATTTCTTGTCTGATTGTGTGTCAGTGTGTGTGCGCGATATCTTTGAATCATTAAAGTTATCGATAAAAAAGCCATTTTTAGAAAGTGGCGACAGTGTGTGCGTGTGTGGACGCGCGCGCGCGCCGTATATCTTTTGATCCATTCAAGCTATCGAAAAATTCTTTTCCATAAAGTTTAGGTTAAGTGATAAGCAAAATCCAACCAGTGGCGGGGCATTTTTAGCATTTCAAAATAAAAAAATATGTAATAAACTAATAACCATCGGCGCACCGTTTTTAGGGTGCAAAATTGTGCATTGTTTAATTTATCAACCGATTTTTTTGAAAGTCGAGCATTGGAGGTTTTTAAGATCCCTAAGAATAAATCATTTGTCAAAATTCAAAATGGTGGATCAAAAATGGGCGATTATCGTGTTTATTTAATTTATCAACGGATTTTTTTTAAAGTCGGGTATTGGAGGTTTTTAAGATTTACATATGTATGAGAAAGCATTATGGCACATAATTTGGCAGCGGTTTTTGTTTATTATTAGTATATGTCACATTCACGCCACTTCAATTTAACTATTACACAATAAACAATTTTATTTTATATTTTATACACTCAGTAACCAAGTAACGTTTAGTCCGAATACGTGTATAGGGAAATCCCCGACTGCTTCGTACCTACACAGATACACCGACCTATTGGTGAAAATTCAACATATTCACCACAGCATTAATGAATCCGGGCATATGAGTTCGCATGTTACTATTTGAACACGTATTGCGACAGAATTACGTTGATTGTGATAGGATTGCGGAGTGATTGAGTGGATTTCAACAGGATTTTAGTGGGATTGCGTAGATTGTGGAAAGAATTTATAGATTGCGAAAGGATTTCTGCCATTGCAGACGATTTTATTACAAGATTCCGGGAAGTGGTTACCCCCTCGGGTATATCATATTTATAAAACGCCAATTACTTATTTAATGTTTTAAACTAAATATTTCATCTTTTATAATTAAAAATTATTATTAATTTTTTATTAATTTTATTAAATACATAAATAAAAAGTTTACCTCGAGTAGGATTTGAACCTACGACCTGTACTTTGCTAGAGTACCGCGCTAACCAACTGCGCCATCGAGATTCAAGCCCCAATCGATGTAAATTTTGTCTTTATGTATGTAGAACTAATGTGCGCAGTTGGTTAGCGCGGGACTCGAACAAAGTACAGATCGTAGATTCAAATCCTACTTGAGGTAACCTTTTTATTTGTGTTTTTAATAAAATGAATAATAATTTTTAATTGCAAATTTACTTTTGAACTTATTCGTTCATAACAAAACTTATAATAATTTCATCTGTTAGTCTAGTAATTGGTACCTTTGGATGTGCAATCACTTTACCTTTTGATTGATACCATTAGCTTTCTTGTCGATTGAAACGGCGAACAGGAATCTGCAAAAACGTTAATTTCAATGTTAAATCCCTATGTTCAACCTAAACACAGTGTGTTTTGCGTTCTATTGTAACTGATGATTTATAGTAAAAGAAAGCGTGATTAATATTAACCATAACGAGAGGGCATTAAATTTTTGATACAGCTGTTTGAAATTTTTTGCTTTGATATTTTATTTTTATTGGTTTACACATTGAGTAATAAGGTATACTTGTCCAGCTCACATGACTTATTTATTACGTTTTTATTAGTTTATGCTATTACATTTACTGAAAAAATATGCAGAAGAAGAAACAGAGTGAATAGGTACCTATAAGAGAGGTTGAATAACTTCTTACTGCATTCCATTAAAGACGTTTACTTCTATTGTTAACGACTTCAGTTTAAAAGAAGTATCTCAGTTTTATCTATTATTAGAAATCCCAAAGCACAATTCGCGAAATTGTAAAAAATCGAAATATGGATAAATGCGATATCTAATTAGAAATGGGAGATAAATTGTACTAATGTGTCATTTCAAGTTTTCTACAAATCGTAAAAGGAAACGAACCGTTATAATAATACTAACAGCAGTCGTGCCAGGAATCTTCATTTGGATATTTTAGCGAAGGTCAAACTGTTACATTTAATTAAGACTATCAAAATATCTAAATTTTACATCCTTTTTCATAAAGGTGAAATCAAAATTGGCTGTAAACCGCAAATAACCGGCAAGAAATTCCAAACAAACCGCAAAGAATGCGATTTATGTCAAATAAAAATTGATTGCATAATACCCAAAATATACCTATCTTCCAATTTGTATTTTGAAAGCACCTTTCTGAGCACGAAATTTAATAAACGAGAAAAATCAACGATGACGGTTAACCAGAAATATGAATTGAGTTTTATAGCGTTGCTAATATTGAGATTAAATGTGAAAATGACGATTTGAGCTTGTGATGTAATCAAGGACAGGCATAGGAAGTGTCATGATTATTTTGTTCAACGTGTTATTTTATCACTTGTTTTAGTGTATGGCGTCGTTATTAATATAGTTTTACTTCCTTACAAATATAACTAGCAAGGTCCTATAAATATTGAGGTATGAAAAAAATATTATACAAGTAACGTGAGGAACTTGTCGAATGTTTATTGATAGAACAGCTTTGAAGCTGTGGTACAAGAGTATAATTGGCAAACAATTCTGATGCACATACGGTACGTCCTTGAACTGGAATTGTAAAGGATTCTTTATTTTAATTAGAAAATGGCAAATGAAAGAAGTGTTTCCGTAATTAGAAAGTAACAATGCGTGAAGATGTTTCCATATACGAGGTGCGTTACCATAATGACAAAATATTTCAAAAATAACGTGCAAACAAGATTCAAATGTACAAAATTTAGTTTCTAAACGTGTAAATAATTCACTTAACCCTAGAACACTTATATGTCGTAAAAATCAATAAAATTGATATTAAGTATTTATTTAAACAAGATTACATCCTAAAGCAGTGATATCCTTGAAAAATAATACATTTATATTGCACACTCAGTGCAATAACCCGCGATGCTCATCACGTATTGCATGTCCGCACTTGACACAGTATGTGGTTGTCATACGCCTTAATCGACTCAAGGTCTTACGTTTCTTCTCTGAGGGAGGCACAGGTTCAAATTCCTCAAACATTTTTAGAATTGACCTGGCATCTTTGCGAAGACCTTTTGGGACTCTTACCTCCATGCATGGTCTATTAAGAAGATGTGCTATGTCAATCATGTAGTCACAGTGAGAAAGTGGTTTAACAACTTCGTGAAGCGTTGAGAGAAGCAAAACTACCCTTTTTAGAGCATAGGATAATAATGTTTTTTTTATCAAAACAATACATTGAAGTGGCGGGTCGTCTTTCCTTAATTTGTGAAAGTTCTCTTTTATTCTTGCGTAAAGTTCCCAAAAGCGTTAACTTATGAGGATTATTAAATAATTCATCCTCAAGGCTAACCGAAATAAACGAGTATTCCGTCGTAACGTTGCGGTTACTTCCATTAATTGTTCTCGTCAGCTCTTTTACAAAAAATTTGTGAGCGTTAGATCGTTTGCTTTGGTACTTTTCCCAAGTACGTTATAGCATCAATCATGTATTTGGATGATTTTATATTCAAGTGATTGTCTTTCTTTACAGCAAGGAGAAGCAAAACTACAAAAAAAAATGCTTTCAATTCCCGTTTTGTGACATTTGAAATAGTTGCTGGCGCTTTTTTATAATTTTCAAATTATGAAAAGATTTCTTCATTGGTTCTTTTGCATTTCCCTTACTGGCAGCAGTTTTTCTTGTTCTTTCGGGTAGTTCTGCAGACCATCTATACCCGTCTTTTCCTCGGACTAAACCGGTTCTTTTTTGGCATTACAATTGATTCATGCCTTTTAGTTTCTCCAAAAGAAGTGGACAATTGAGCTTCATTATCAGGGTCCTCATCTTCAACTTCATTATTGACAACATCTTCATGTAGAGATTCAGCTGGGTCAGCAACCAGTGGATTGGATATGTGCATATCATTTTAGTCAGAATCGATATCGCTGCCTGAAAAATATTTTACTTTTAGGTTATCTTCTTCCCAATCACTGCCACTATCTTCGAAAGGTTTAGGTTCGTTGTCTTCATCTTACATTATTTTTTAATTTGATTTTGCAACTCTTTCTCTGTCTTTATCCCAATTGTAAGACATTTTCTTGAAAACTAATATTACAGGTGTAAGTTAATCTTAAATGAGTAATAATATGAAAGAAAATTATCTAAATGTGAGAAATATACGTCGCGAGAATGATTGAACTAAAGCAGAAAAATCACAGTAATACTAATATGTTGTAAAATTTAGGACGAGGCATCAAAAAGATCACAATACTTTCTGCATGAAACTTCATCAAGCACTAGATTACGACTAAATAGGAAGATACTTGCCACACGAGGCGGATGCTTTGTACGAATATAACGGAAGTACTGTAAGCGTCGTAAAATTTACGACGCATTGCTGTTCTAGGGTTAATAAAGAATTCAGTGTTTTAGGACAATTTGATATTTTCAAAATGCTTTGTGTGCAGTAAGATACGTGAAATAAACTATCTGAAAAGTTTTGGAATAGTTTGAGAATTGGTAATACAATAAACTCTCGATTATGCGCGGGCGGTTTATTCGCTTTGCGGATTTTCCGCGGCGTCCACGGTAAAAAAATTTACATTTAAAACAAGAAAAACTACAATAAAATAAGTTTCAAAACTGTCAAATAGATTGAAAATAAGCGATGTTTTTTAATGAAGAAATTACGCAGATTTAAATTGTTTAGTACAAATGTAGACGCTTTAATTTGCTAAATTTAATCACTTTTATTTTCACATCATGTGATTTTCTGATATAATTATCGTCTGGAGTTCTTGGTATATATCAATTAAGTTGTTTGCATAAAGTCGATCATATGGAAAAGTCACTTAGGCGGCGGTGATAGTGGATACGAATTCGTACGAAAATAATTCGTAGGGATTCGTAAGAAATTCTTTCGTACGAATGCATCAGAAAAAGTGGTTGCAGTGGACGCGGGTACGAATCGTACCAATATGTAGGAACAGAGCAATAGTAGAAGTACAATGGATGCAGCTCAATTGTATTTGTTAGAGACGCCTTTAACAAAATTACTTTTATTAGAAAATACCAGAAACTGCGAGGTATCCGACTACTTTTCGACAAGAGAAAAAAACGGAGAATATGGAAGATCGTTTGAGGAACTAATTAAAAATGATAAAAAAATTTTTGAGTATACGAGAATGACGGTATATACATTTAATTATATTTTAAAGAGTATTGAAAGTAAAATTGTAAAATACTCAAATTTCCGAAAATGCATTTCACCACAAGAAAAACTGATAGTAACATTAAGGTAAGTAAAAATCATTTGTTTCATAAACCAGGTTTATTTTAAGATATGATATATGCCACGATTAATAAAAAGCTACTGGTTAGGTTGAAACTCTGAAAAATATAATGTTGCTGTTTGTGAAGGTCTGTTTTGTTCGTTCACCACCACAGTATCATAGTGGAATGAATCGCATGTAGAATCCTTTATTGGTTCAAATGGAGATGGTACTTGGGAAGTATATGAATTAAGTGAAGAAGTATATGCTGGTGAAGGTGTTGAAGTGGGAGTACTTCTTTGAGATATAGGTGGTACTACTTGCTGTGGAGTGTATTGGGTTCGCCTTAATTCTTCATGCTCTTGCATAAGTAGCTCCTGAAATTTTGTCCTAATAAATAATTTTCTATGAGTTGGTAGTTCTTTAATATATGGAACAAGACTTAGAGCGAAATAGTAATTGTCGTCATGGTGTTGAAAACCTTGTTTGAACTGGGCCAATTTTTGCTCTTCTTATTTAATAACTTTTGCATTGTTGCTTCTCTCAAATTTTTCCTTGTTCTTAATGGAGTACTGATATCTTGAATAGGCAAAGATCTTGTATTGGATGTAGACGGTGTAGCAATAACTTCTTGTTCTAATTCCAAGTTGGTTTCTCTTTCTGTTTGTGATTTCTCACTATCAGTGTTGGTTACTTCTGAGAGTTCGTCTCTATTTGGTTCATGACAACTCGAACTTGCTTGGCTATTAGCTTGTGAAAGATTTCCGGTTACTTTTCTTGGAACAAACTGGCCCCTGAGAAAAAGCATATTGTCAAAAAATTGCCATTTTGAAGATGTTTCCTCAGCAGCATCTCCACTTCTATTTTGTTGTAATTTTATAACTTCCTTCCTAAAAGTGTCCCTCAAACCTCTCCATTTCTGACGAACAATATCATCTGCAACAAAATATAAAATATGAATAACTACAAGTGACTATATTGCATCTGTTTGGCGTAATTTTTTGATAGTTTTATAGAAAAAAGTTAATTTAAAATTCATGTGACGTCACTAAATCTCTTTTTTTTTCAGGTATCTTGCAGCAGGTGCTTCTTTTCGATCTTTAGCTTTCTCATTTCGAATGTGTCACACAACAATTAGACAAGCTGTTTACGAAACCTGTGAGGCCATATGGGATACATTAAATGAAATTCATATGCCATGTCCAACTGAATCAATGATGGCCTCAATTGCACATCACTTTTATAAGAAGTGGAAATTTCCTAACTGTGTTGGAGCCATCTATGGCAAACACATTAGAATTAAATGTCCTCCACAGTCAGGATCATTTTATTTTAATTATAAAAAATATTTTTCTATAGTGCTACAAGGTTTGGTCGATGCAAATTACAAGTTTATAACTATCGATGTTGGAAATTACGGAAAACAAAGTGATGGTGGGACTTTTACAAACTCGTCTTTATACTATCATATCGAAAATGGTACTTTTAATATACCCCCGCCAAAAGCTCTACCAAATACAGATATTATTGTACCACATGTTTTAGTAGGAGATGCCGCCTATCCACTAAAGAACTATTTAATGAGACCATTTTCAGGACAACAATTGTCTCCGGAGCAAGAAAAGTTTAATTATCGCCTTTCCCGAGCCAGATGCCTTGTTGAATGTGCATTAGGCATTATAACCTCAAAATGGAGGGTTCTAAAAACCAAAATTGAAATTTATCCAGAGAGAGTCGATTTAATTGTAAAGTGCATATGCTTATTACATAATATAATTATTGATTTAGAAGGCATGCCAGATATTTTGGACACTACCCAAACTGTACATCGAAGTGAAATCAGGGGAACAAGACACGTCAACAGAGCTAGTGTTGCTGCCTATGAAATCCGTAATAAATTTATGCAATATTTTAACCAAATAAATTAATACGTACATACATACATTTAAATAAAGTAACATATTGCTATTTTAAAATTATTAACTAATAACTATATATTCCATGTCTGAATGTGTATAGAGATTAATGTAATAAATATATCTTTTAAAAAAATTACCTCTAACTTTCATTTTTCCGGCTATTTCCTGCCACAACTTTTTGTTTACTTCCCTATTATGGTATCCTTTGCATTTTTGATCCCACAGAGACCGTCTTTCCTCTACAAGGGCAATTAATATTTCACAATCCATGTTTGCATTCAGTGTTTTTGTACGAATAACCTACAAAAAACAAAATATTTTGTTTGTATTGAACTGATTGTACGACGTCGTGAGAATACGTACGAATTAGCCGTGAGCACTGTAAACGCACACATTTAGATATATGTATTTGTTTCATTCTGATGACTTCGTACGAACTCGTACGAATTCTTACGAATAAATTTTCGTACGAATTCGCATCCACTATCACCGCTGCCTTAGTCTGGCTTGTGTAGGCTTTTGTAAATATTGTTGAGTATTATCTTATTTCGTGCTTCTCTTAATTGACAGTCTATTGTTTGTTTTATCGTTGAGTTTCCATGTGAAATGATAAGTTGTTATTCACCGGAATCTAAGTACACTTGGAAGAGCCAGATGATTGCTTCTTTTTCGTACAGTTGGAGCTGAAGTTTCGACCTTGAAAGTACAAGTATAAAACAATTAAGATGTAGTTACGAATTGTTGTGATTGTGGGCCATTGGCGAACTGTGCAGTATCGGTGCTATGTTAGCAGTCCGCTTTTATGTGGTTACGAATTATAGTTACACAACAAATTTGTTTATGGTTTACCGTTTTATCGACAAATTCAAAGTTCAATGAGTGAAGTCGAAGATTTACAACCTAACCTTGTGTATCACATGCTATTTTTTTTGGTAGAAGTTAAAGTGCCAGATTAGTATGAGTTTAAGTATTCGTATAAGATTATTTAAAAAAATGATCCTACTTAGGATCAGAATTTGGACCAGAACAATGGAAATTGTGAAAGGACGCTGGGTAACGTTGTTTTCTTTGTGTTGTACTTGCTTTGTATATTAATATGCTTGTTTATAATCATTTTTGGTGTAATTGAAAGGTTTATTCAATGTTGCAATTCAGATGTAATGGTAGTTTTAACATTTTGTTTTTTTTATTGTGCTAATAGTCAGTCGTTGGATTTGATTGAATTTTGATGAATCAGAATTTCGCACATGCACTAGATAATACTTTTTTTAAATATTGTTATTTGTATATATGTATTGATGATGCTTACGTCAGAAGAAGTGATTGATATTAATTTTCCTTGACATTAGCGACTGCTGCTGCCTCACAGCTTTTATTATTTTTGTTAAGGTTGAGTTTACTTCGACTAATTTTGAAGTTACCGAAATTAAATCTATTATCATTCAGAACTGTAAAATAAGCTTTGCCGATTTGTTTTGATGAATATTAAGTGACGTTCAAATAAATTATAGGAACTTTTAAATATTCGATCGCGTTTTGTTTATTTTTGTTGTGACGAATATTCGTTTTAAATTGAACAATTCATGACCGCGTTAACCAGTCATCATTTTTTTTTTTTTTGTTAATTGAACAAGTAATTTTACGTTGAAGTTGAAACCGAAGTACTTTAAGATCTAGTCCATGACGTTTTTCCGGTATAAATTTATTTAACAGGTGGAACCGTAGTGACATATTTTTCCTGGTTTTGACTTTGTAGAGTTGTGTCGGGTGTCCTTTTCCAGTCATGAGTAAGAACACCGCCTATACCACTGAGCTATGTCGGTAACATTCACTTTACCTTTATGGCTTAATGTTCTGGTGAGTGTCTTGCCCGTAGCAATTTATATGGCCTGTTAACCTCTATCTGAGATGATGGTTTAAACGTCTATCTGAAGTAAATTAGTATTGCTGTTTTTACCACTTTCGTTATGAACGTATTACAAAAGAATTGACATAATTCATATTTGTACTTTGTAGGTACATATATATATATATATATATATATATATATATATATATATATATATATATATATATATATATATATATATATATAGTTAATACAAAAAAAACCAGCTCGGCCATTTCTTAGAGATTTGAACTGAAACATATGTATTAATTTCAAAATAACAAAAACGGATAGCAGAGGAGAGCGAATCCTTATATTACTTTTTCGATATCTTTAATTTCAATCATCAATTTTAACAAGGGGGTTCACACAGCCAAATTGAACACGGGGTCCAGTTTGGGGGAGGACGAAGTCGTAAGTTTTTTTAACGAACAGTCGTTGTGGTCGGTTTGAACAAGGGGGGTAATCGTAAGGTGATCCATATTTTAAATACGGGGCCCTACAACCAACTTAAGCCCCATTAGGAGGCGAATCACTGAGGGGGTTCTGACAGTCATTTTTTTAAACAAGTAGCCCAAGTGGGTAGGAAGTGGGTAGGCTATACTACTATCATTTTTAAGACAGTTTGATAATATTTAATCTAGTAAGGATTATTATTATAAGTTTTTGTTATGAACGAATAAGTTCAAACGTAAATATGTAATTAAAAATTATTATTAATTTTATTAAATACATAAATAAAAAGTTTACCTAGAGTAGGATTTGAACCTACAACCTGTACTTTGCTAGAGTACCGCGCTAACCAACTGCGCCATCAAGGTTCAAACCCCAATCGATGTAAATTTTGTCTTTATGTATGTAGAACTGATGTAAATTCTAAATGTAATGAGATTACAATCAAATTACTTATATTAATAGAATGTGAGCCTGCAATATCGCAAGGATTCACACATGCCAAAGCAACTTGACTAATATTAAATTATTGTAAATTTAAAGTGTAAAAGTTTTTGTTAATATAAGTAATTTGATTGTAATCTTATTATGTTTAGAATTTACATCAGTTCTACATACATAAAGACAAAATTTACATCGATGGGGGCTTGAACCTTGATGGCGCAGTTGGTTAGCGCGGTACTCTAGCGAAGTACAGGTCGTAGGTTCAAATCCTACTCGAGGTAAACTTTTTATTTATGTATTTAATAAAATTAATAATAATGTTTAGCAAGGATTATGTCTACTAAAATAAAAAAAACATTCAAGTTGTAATTAAATAGTAAGCTATTATATCAAGCTTATTCTGTATATTTTCATATACATAGTTTTTAATTGTCATCTTTATTGACGACGATATGCAAAACTCTTGTACAGTTTATATTAAAATACACAATGTGAAAACCTAAAAGAAGGTTCATAACTTTGGTTCTATTATGTTTTTTGGGCATCGAATGCGAAACTGACTTTTACTGCCTCGTATCCGCATTAAAATTTAAGTTATAAGTATAAGGAAAGAAAATAAACGTGTTTCATTCCCTTCCAGAAGGGAAGGGCGAGCTACTCGAGCTTTCCACACACCTTCAGCCACAGTGATTCCCAACAAACATGTATACATTACGTATATATTCATGGTGGGATTAAGGATGGGTGTGGTCAGGATAGGATCGGAAAGAATGTAGTTAGGGCTCTGAGGGGGAAGATACTACCCCTTCTAGCCCCTTCTAAATAGCTGCACATCGTCATGGCCGTATACGCAATGATCATGCCCTGAAAAAACCTCATACAAGGTGGACGGTAACGGGGATCGCACCTGTTACCTCCCGAACGCTAAGCAGACTATTAAAGCATTATATGGAATCAGGAAAAATGTTAGATACAGCAACGCAACTCACCTATTAACGTGGCTCTGTTCCTAGCGCCCGTGTGCGTAGTTTTGTTTTGAGAAACGACTTCCATGTGATTGCATCTGACAAAATATCTCAGTGTGTTGGAAAAGTAAGTAAGTGACAGAAAGAGTTCTAGAAACTATATTAAATATGAAAATCAAGACTTCTTCTCAGTTAGCTTCTCCCCACTTTTCAAAAATTAAATATTCACTGGCCTAATTTAGGAGCTATTTATGGGCTTTCATGCTCCGCAAAAAAAAATTGCAACTTGAATAAGTTTCATTATAAAAAACCTACATTTCCAAAAGATTCAACTACATAAATACAACGAAAAATACCCAAAACCGATAATCATAACCGTTACTCTTTACAACCAAATCCATTTGGACTAATATTTGAACATCTAGTAAAATATTAAACATTACATAAAAATTCCTTTTATCCCAGACATTTCAAAAAAGCTACACGATATTGATTAAACACAAGTTCAATAATACCATTTGTAGGTATTAAAAATTTTAAACCCAAAGTTCCTAATAAATTTGCGCGAAATTTGATTTATAAAATAAATTGCAAAATTTGTTAATCAAGCTATTTAGGATAAACAAAACAATATCTTAACAAATTAATAAACCAGCACAAAAATTCACTAAAAAAATCATTATCACAACATAACTAACCCTATGCACAACCGTGTTCATACAGTTACATTTATAAAATGTGTTAAAATTTTGTCTATATTGCCGTTATTGAATAGAGATTAAATATCAAAAATAAAAACCTTCATTATTTGTGTCCAAACCACCACATTTTGAATACATGCTAAATTTATGCACATATGCGTACATACAAATAAGTTTAATTTTTATTTTCTGAAAAAATATTAAATGTGTCAAAATCGTATTATGTTAAATCTTTCTTTATTATCAACTATAAAATAATGTGAAACGTGTGTCCAAGTAAATTGCATATTTATTGCTAGAAGTAATTGCTAATTTCACATTGATGTGCACCCGAATACGCAAAATATATTGTTGGAAATCTATTGCTAACTTGGCACGGATTCCGGCATTGACTAAATTATTAAAATCCACTTTACAATATTGTGTTTATAGTGTTACTAATGCAGAAATCATCAACTTGTCGCTTACTTACGAAACCATAGAAACTCAAAATGTTAACACATTACAATAAAGTGTGTATTTGTTTAATTTAATTATTTACTCACTACTTAAAAATGTGATATTTTCCTTATTATCCAACTTTTTAGCCATATTGGCCTTCTTTTAAGGTGTTTAATCACTCCTGAAAAATAAAATCACAAGATCGTATATACCCTGTATATACCGGCTTTTAGCAGATATGCTTTATAGTAAATAAATGCGAATTAAACATACCAACGAAGTGCTACGTCGAATTATCCAAGGACAGTATGAAGGCATACAAATAAGGGGCAGGCATCTTTAATACCTTCATTTTTGTTAAATTTAGAGGGTTTAAACTCAGAATTGTTTAATCACCTCGTAAAAATTACATACAAGACCGTAAATACACCGTAGTTAAGTGACAAACGCATACTTTACATCTTTCTTACCGTTATTTGTTCCAGGCCAAATGCTCATTAGAGCACCAAGCCCGTACAGGCAATTGCGCGCACGGCATAACTCAGTGGTGTGCCCGGGGTTCTTACTTAATGCTGCAAAAGGGTACTCGTCACAACTCCAAAAACGTCAAAATCGGGAGAAAATGTCAAAAAGGCGCCACCTGTTAAATGCATTTATAGCGCGAAATCGTCATGAACTAGATCTAATAATGGCCTCACTGGAAACCAGTGTGTTCACTCAAAATAAAATCCTCCCCTCTACTAAAATTCTACCCCAAAAATATTTACGCAAAGTTCGCCCAAACTTCAACAAAGTCTTAAGCTTCATGTAAAAGCCGCAAAAATGTGATAATAAAACCAAAAACTTATTAAATATTTCGATAAACTTAGCGCTAAAATCATTGGCTCAAATACCCAAAAAACTGATCAATACGGTAATTAATTATTCAATTTAAAACGAAAAATACGTCACAACAAAACTAAACAAATACCATCCACTATCTATAAAAACCTAAAATTTTATAAACGACAAAATCGAGATGTAATACCTAAATTCGAGAAAATACACAACTCATTCTCAAACAAATGACATACTGCTTACCTATTTGGCAACTCCAGGTATTCGAAAACTGATCATATGATTCCTATAAAAATAACCTCAAAAAAAGGTGCGACTAACTATGCAAAACTAAACAGCTGTTCGGTCAACGACCTTCTCACTACATAATTACGTTACTTTATAGTCTAAAATTTCTTTTAACGTGACCTGTTACCAAAATCCAAAAGCAAACGCTCAAATCGGGGAATCCCCATTAGTCATTACGGTAAAGCTTAATGAAACTTCAAAAGATTACTTAAAAAAACTTGTATTACTTCAATAAAATTAGATTACAAACTGCATGATCGATAAATGGATGTTGTTGCTGTAAACTTATTTCACTCGAAATTTCTCATAAAATAAATCAAACACTCAAAATGTTCAAAACTTTACGTCGGCAAAATCGTAGGCTCAGAGGATGAAGTCATAATAGGTTCATATATATATATATATATATATATATATATATATATATATATATATATATATATATATGAAATTTTGGCAAAATAATGTTTCAGTATCATATAAAAAACGATGGAAGTTTCAATGAAAATGAACAAGTCATTATGTACTTTGAACCACTGTTAATATCAATTATCAACAATTTTTATTTATACATTTTAAAAAATCTAGTTGCTTAGTGTCAATTTTTTGTTGTTTAACAGACACATTTATTCTGAAAAAATGCCCCCAGTAAGACAACTACGAAACTTTGCCCAAGTTTCAGATTTTGACAGGGGTAGAATTATCGGCATGAAAGAAGCAGGTTTGTCATTTCGAGAAATCGGCGGAAGACTTAATCGAGACCACACCACGGTGGCCCGCATTTGGTCTTCTTGGTCTGAAGAAGGCATTCAACCACCTCGTCCCAGTGGAAGACCACCACGCAGCACCAATGATCGTGAAGAACGACTTAAGCGGATGACCACAAGAGATCGGATTCAGTCAACAAAGTCTGTTGCGGTGAACTGGACAGGAGCTATTGGTCGTCACCTATCAATGTCAACAATCTACAGGAGAATTAAGTCTTTTGGCGTACATTCGTATCGTCCGTATCGACGACCCCAGTTAACTCAAGAGCATAAGACTGCTAGATTGGCATGGTGTCAAGATCGGCGGGACAGGGGCCTTCAATGGAATAACACGGTCTTCAGCGACGAATCGCGTTTTTGTTTGTGGCGAAACGATGGTCGTCATAAGGTGCGGCAGTTCCGAGGAGAACGTCGAAATTTAGAGTTTGTTGAAAGACGACCCACAGGCTTAACACCTGGAGTCATGGTTTGGGGCGCCATACGTGTTGGTGGAAGATCTCCTCTTGTGTTCATTCTAGGCACATTAAGTGCTGCATTGCTGTGCCTGGCTATGCTACACACTATTTACATTTTCTTGTTAACTGTTAATATTTTGCCTTCAAAATTTCATCATCTTATGCATGTTAATAAAGCATTATTTTACCATACTTTCAAGATCATTGCATTATTATTTCTAAGTGCTGCATTTCATTTGAAACGTAGTGTGTGTTATATATATATATATATATATATATATATATATATATATATATATATATATTTAAATAAGACATTTTTTCTTTAAAACTTGTGTAAATAAACGTACAATTAATTCAACGTTTGGGAACGTCCTTTGTTCCCTTTGTCAAAGGAACAAAGGACGTTCAAACGTTGAATTAACACAAGTTTTGAAGAAAAATTTCTTATTTAAACATTAATACTTGTGGAAATCTAAATAGAAACACATGTATATATATATATATATATATATATATATATATATATATATATATATATATATATACATATATATCAATAAAACAGTTATAAACACTAACACTGGTCGTATATTATGGCATTTACATGTTAAAATTTTGGTACAGTTACAAAAAAAATATTAAATTTTGCAATTCAAAACAAGAAACCTAAAAATAATAATCAAATTCAGTCGGCGCTTGCAAGGCCTTTTAATCAATAGAACGGAAATAGTAAAGATATCGATAACATAAATTTTGACATATTTGCTTGAAATAAACTTTCAATACACAACATTACACAGATAAAAAATTCAAGATATTAACAAATAACCTGTTTGAATGCATACGCCTGTTTCTAAATTGCCTGAAGGGCCTTTCTACAATAGTTTACACGAAAGCAAGCGACTGCATTCTCCACATAAACATAAAAAATCACTATTGTTGTCACAAGCAGAATAAAAAAATAAAAGTTTACCTTGGCACTTACAGCGATAGAATACTCTCTTTACTCTGGACTACAATATAATAGGTCGTGCAACTGGTCCACCAGGTACTGATTCGATAGGGCTCCTGTGAATTTCTACGTAATGTTCTCCAAATAATATCTCACAATTGATAACTTCCTATTCATAATTACTCGAGTTCTCGTACGGTAATGTTCGATAATCCTCGGTATGATATAACTTCGTTCCAACCTACTACACTAACCCGTTCCACGTAAATTGTGAAAACCGCCAAACAAAAAAACAGACGTGAGTCTTCCACTACATCATGGACTTGACTGACTTAAGCATCGTTCAGATCTCGCCATCTTCAATTCCATCCCCTTACATCTTAATTTAACCAATCATAACAATTTACTACTTAAAAATTTGCGCCAAAAACGAATTGAATTCGTGAGCCGAGAATTGAAAAGATTGAGTCATCCATCGAAACTGTATTTCCAAAAGATACCTCGTGTAAGGTGATACGCCTATGGTAATGAAACTCTACTATAATGAACCTTAAAATAACGTATATAAAATCCAAACCCTTTGTTTAAAACCAAAACTGTATCAATAGAAAAGGCAGATTGGCGGCTATAAAGATGTACCATGCAATGTAATAATTTTATACTCAATTTAATTTTATAAAACAAACGAAAGTTTCTAAAACTTACAATAAGGAAGATAACTATTATTTACAAAAAAACCAATTAATTCCCAACCACACTAGTAAAAGGGTCTCACTAAATATCGATACCAATAACATCCATCAAATCTTATTTTTTTAACTTTCATCAAAATTGGATAAACAAACCAAAAGCTTTATTTGATTTTTTAGAAAAAAAAAGGGTTCTAAATGCGATTACCATACGTAAAAGTTTCGAATTCTTTTAAAATACGTAAAGACAACAAAAAAACGTTACTATCTAAAAACTTTCCAAACATTTATGCGTTATTAATTGCATGAATGTATACTACATTTCATATGTACGGTACTAATAAATAATCTATAATTTCAAACTAAACGGCAAATATATGATAAAATCACGGACACGTGACATATTATCGTGCTAAGATCAATAAATTTCACACATTGCTTAGTATGGTTTCTCACAAAATTAAAAGTCATTTAACACTATTATTTTATGTATTTTTTTGTAATGTTCTTCTATGTGCTATTTGGTAGGTAACGTGTCAACGTTTGGCTTAGACACATTCTGCAAACTCGATAGAGCCATCCAGACTGATAGGAGTGATTTTCTTCATTGTTTTGATTGGAATGTAGAATTGTAAATAATATGAAGGTAAGATTTATGTATGAATAAATTGGAATTGTATGGGAACACTACACGTGATATTATTACCAGCATCTCGAAAGCCAAAATTATTGATAGAAGTATTCAAATCTCACTAATTAACAAAGTTTTTACTTTTGATGCTAGTTACCATAATAATTGTAGCTCGCATGTGTATATTCATTTCGCTTGGGCATACAAGCTCTTCTCGCCTTCACAATTACACTGGAGTTTATCAAAATATTTACTTCTTTTTTTCAATAATTTCAATTGCATGAGAAGTACAATAGAACATTGACTTCATCTTGTAAAGTAGAAACGTTTCTTATAAGTCTTTCATACGAGTAGAGCTTATGATTTTTCTCGGTTGAAGCAACTACGGTTAACATTTTTTCCATTACAACTCAACTTTCCGTTTATGCCTTTCTGGCTTTATAAAGCTCTTTTGAAGTCGTGTACATTATAAAGCTATTATTTGGGATGTTTCATACGTATGCTGAAAAACAAGTAAAAGAAACTCAATTCTTACTTTTCTAATAAGTTTCAATTGTACGATTCGTAATAAAAATAACTGAACAGAATTTTCGTTTTGGATAAAAAATATTGAATGTTGATTTAAAAATGTTATCCTACAATTTTAATAAAAGCGTTTAAATCGTTGTAAGAGGCTTTTCCATGCTTCACTACGAAGCTGTTACGTGTAGCACTCCCCATACTTTATACAGGTAGCACAATCGATATTCAGTCGAAAGTACTTTACTGCTTGAGTATAGCGCAAATTGAAAACTTTTTTTCATTCATTATTCATAAACCACAAAAATTATTTGTCTGCTTATATTCGGGTTTATGTAAGTTGCATCACAATGATTAATTCAATTTTTATTTCGGTTCTGTTATTTAGAATTCGAAATAGGGTTAATGACATTTTGGGTACTGTTTATTTAAGTGTAAAGAGACCTCGCCTCTTTATGGTAGAATAAATTTATGTTATGCGTTTTAATTAAATATAACCAAAATGCATTTTTAAATTAGAAATCAAGGTACTTGTTTGAAAAGCTTTGCTGATTTTCAAGAATTACAGGTGTACCAATTATTTAATGGGCTGTAATAAACAATGTTGCAAAAATTTGGTCAACTTTGAGAAAGGTCGCCAAGCATTAATTTATTAACGTCACAACTTTGTGGGAAATAACCTGCCACATATTTCATCACTAGTCTAACTTATCAATGGACACACTAATTCATTATAAAGTATTTTTTACGTGCAAATGGCTAAACCGTACCCCAATTTGTGATAAAAAGGACTAATTGGTAGCTTCGCAAAGTAAACTTAGGAGGCACAGGTAGCTCAGTCAACGTAGAGATAGTAAGGGTCCTTGACGATGACGAAATTAAAGAAAGCAAGAAGAGCGCCCGCTGAATACGAGCAGCTGTAGTGGTGTAGTCAAGCACTTTTCTAGGTAAGTTAAAACGTACAATAATAAAGGTCTGAGCAGTTGGAAAAGAAAACACAACGAATAAATAGCTCAAAAGTTTCATATATTTCCCAAGTTTCAAACATATTCAATAGAATCTTTAGATCGAATATGTGAATTACACATGCATGCTGTTCTACATTATCCCAAACCAACAATATAATGAATTCTGTGATAATCACTATTAACTACGTGCATTTCCCAAGTGAATGCTTCAGATACCCACCCTTAAATCTAAATAATATAGAAAAGTATGAAATTTAATCTTAACTGTGCAACAATCTCAGAAATTAAACTAAAATGTAATTGGCTTGAATGACTAGCAACTAGAATAGTTTACTCTACTTAGATAAGCCTACTACTGTGGATCAGTAAAATCTAAATTGACCCTAAATGACTGCTAGAAATACTTTCAGTAAAAACTAAAATATACAGTTACTTTCTATATTAACACTCGTTAATTCCACACACATTGCAATACAAATAAATATGAACATAGGTTTGCATAGAAGTCAACAGTACGGCTAAAATGGGTACTATCGTAATAGTAAATATTAACAATAATAACAACATGGTTATAACACAGTTATAAGCACAACGATGATGTACCAACCTTATGTACCGAGTGAGTCATATTTTGACCCCATCCAACTCATTTTCTATCAGGTTTACAAAAAAAGGTTTAATACAAAAGTTGTTCGGTCTAAACAAGATTTTTCAAATATGACTCATTAATAGTTTATCATTTTATATACATAAAGACAAAATTTACATCGATTGGGGATTGAACCTTGATGGCGCAGTTGGTTAGCGCGGTACTCTAGCAAAGTACAGGTCGTAGGTTCAAATCCTACTCGAGGTAAACTTTTTATTTATGTATTTAATAAAATTAATAATAATTTTTAATTACATATTTACCTTTGAACCGATTTGTTCATAACAAAAACTTATAATAATTTATCATTAATTTTGTCGTTTAAAAATACCCACACAAATGTATCTAAGAATGTTAAATCGGGGCTGTTTGGTGGCCATGGAATGGTTCCATTGTTACCGATCCAAATGTCAAATTGGCCATTTAAATTCTTCCGTACTTCTAATACATTGTGTGGCACTGCACCGTCATGTTGCCAATTATTCCTTCTAATTCCTCAGAAGAAAACTGTTGTTCTAAAAGAAGTGCTACCTCCGGAAGAATACATTCTAAATATGTTTATCCTGTCAAGTTGTAGTCCAAAAATATGGGTTTTATTTAGGAAAATCCCACAAAAACTTTTACTGACTTTAACCGGATTTCCTAATTTGGACAACTTTTCTTTGTCGTTCATTTTTTTTTCTCCCACAAACTATTTAAAACTCTTGCTGTCGAAAATAACGATGCCTCTGTCTGTTTAAATATATCAGGATCCTCATATGATTTCTGGAGCATTTGCTGACAAAATTCTAATCGTTTGCGCTTGTGATCGTCTGTAAGCTTCTGCACCGGTAGTAACTTGTTAAGGTACCACTAGTAAACTATTTTCTGAAACAATTTTTCATCATTTTAAAAAGGCTCTTAAAATAAGCGAGATACCTTGTTCTATAACAAAATTAACTATTAATAATACTCAGGGCCCACCTTCAAAATAAATTAAGTTCTTCATTCTCGTCTGCCCTAGTTATACGTTTTTTTCCTTTTAACTGTTTTATTATCTCTCACATGACGGTAAATATTCAAAAATATATTCTAGCTTAGAGATCTGCGATTTGGTATAATGTCATATATTCGTTTCTTGAAGCTTTTTTTATTTTTGTTTATTTTTTATATAAAGAGAAAAAAATGTCAAACTTTTCAGCTTCTGTGTAGAAATGTTGTCATAAATACATTGTATACAGTGATATATATATATATATATATATATATATATATGAAAAGTAAGTAGTTGCAATTTAGCGCATTCTCTGAACCCCATACGAAGCATTATTCTGATAGTTTTTCTTTGGAGTGCAAAGATTCTGTGACAACTGTGAGCATGGCCCCAGTTTATTAGTCCTTAACAAATTACAGATCCTATTAAGGCGTGATAAGCTACTTTCAACGTAGCTAAATTCAGTAGGCTACTTACAGGTTTTTTGTGATTTTGTTGGCTACATAATCAATATGGCGACACCAAGTAAGTTTTGGGTCTAAAAACACACCTAAAAATTATATTTTTTCAATATTCATATTTGTTATCTCACGGTGAGTAAACATCATATCAAACGTTTTATTTTCATTTAATACCAGTTTGTTATTTGTAATCTAATCCCGTTGAACGTATATTCATCATTTGTTATCAGCAAACATAACAAAATCAGAATAATCTAGGCCTATTTTAAAATCATTAATATATAATAGAAATAAAACTGGGCCCAACACAGAACCTTGGGGAACACCCGAGGCTGTAACCAAATATTCAGAAGGTAAATGATTTACGACTACATACTGTTGTCTTTTAATCAAATAAGATTTAATGAGATTACAACTGGAGCTATGGAATCCATAGTTTTCTAATTTTTAAGTAAGTGTATCATGATTCATACAATCAAAAGCTTTTTGAAGATCGCAAAAAGTTGCAGCTACGTATTCATTGTTTTGATGTCCGTTTACAATATAATTAATTAAATAAGATACAGCCGTACTAGTAGATTTATCCGATCTAAAACCAAACTGGTTATTTAAAAATAATTTATTCACTTCCATGTATTCAACAATTTGGATCTTAAAAAGCTTCTCAAATACCTTGGATAGCAATGGAACAAGAGTTATCGGTCTAAAGTTTTCCATACTTACTGAACCACCTTTATGTAGGGGAATAAGTTATGATATTTTCAGAATATCATGAAACACGCCATGTTCTATAGATAAATTAAATAATTTTGTAATGGGTATAACTATTATATTCTTAACCAATTTAATTAAATTTGTAGTCATATCAAAATGGTCTGCACAATTTGTACTTTTCAGGTTTTCAATAACTTCTCGTACATTGTTATAAGATGCCAATTTAAACTTGAATTCATAATACACATTATTGCTAAATAAAACTGATTCAGAACATTTGTTGTCGCCATTTTGATTTAACAATTTCACAGGCGCGTCAACGAAAAATTTGTTCAAATCGTTGGAATCTATCAGTATATTTGAATTAGATGGCTTAGATCTATGCTGATTTATTACTCTCCAAAATCATTTCGGAGTATTGCCACTATTTTCCAGAAAGGTACTGTAATGCTTACTTTTAACTTCCCTTAACTTTTGTGTAAATATAAAAGTTAACAGAAGGTCAATATATAATAACTAACCCATTCAACAGCCTTTATCTCGAAAACGGTAAAAGACAGGGTAGATGTATCTTATACAGATTTGTCTTAGAATTCAACGTAGAATCTAAAAATCAAATAAAATACAAGGTGTCCCATTTAAAATTCTCCCAAGTAAGGAGCTGTGGACCGCTTCTGGGACACCCTGTGTATATAATAATAAAAAATTTGAAAACTCTTGTTCAAACCGAATAACTTTTGTATAAAACTTTTTTTTGTAAACCTGATAGAAAATGAGTTAGAGAGGGGGGGGGGGGCAAAGTATGGTGACTCACCCTGTACAATTACTTATATAAATGTAAACCACCTAACACAATTTTAAATTCACTGAATCTTAACAATAATTAAAAACTAACATCGTACAATGTTTCTTAAATTAGATTGCAGAAGCATTGATTAATCACCACGGATAATTGATTAGAGAGTTAATTTAAACAAATACGTAGCACTTAATATAGAGATTATTTCAACAATTCGTGTAAAGCGTTAAACAAAAGAAGCGAAAGAAAATATTTAAAACAATTTGCAATTAGCTTTACTGTTCCTCAGTTCACACCAGGTATTTGACATTCAATGGATGACCCGTGTTATCAGACCACGATGTTGTGTAAAATTTCCGTTACTAAAACGGTGAGTAATCTAATTAAGTAATTTTCCACTTACGTTTTCTTCTATTTGTTAACGGCCTACCTTTTAGCCCAGGGGTGGGCAACCTTTTTTTGTAGGGGTCCGTATAGAAAAATGTATGGTTGGCCACGGGCCAAAACAAAAATATTTGATAATAATAGCATTTATTTAAAAAAGAGAAGGTACAGATATATAAGTTTACGTAGCGTTGGTATTACATACAATAAAATAATATAGGTTGGAACTCTAACTAATGAGAAACTTGGGATTGTATTTCTTTCGCAAGAATTTCAATATTTGGTGTAAGTGATGTAGTGCTACGCGTAATGAGCTTTCCAAATTAGTATCGATAATACTTGATCTGTTTTTTGATTTTGTAAAATTCATTTTTGAAAAAAATTGCCCACAGCAATAAGTACTGGCTAAGAGAGACATCATTTTACATATAAAATTAATTAGATTTGTTTATTTATCTTTGGAAACATGTCTTACGTAAAAATCTTGTCTGGAGTTCAAGTAATTCCATTTGAAGCGACACTTCTACTTGCTCCACGTCCACGTAGAAAGGTGTCATGAAGATTTGAAATTGAAGTTCACGTGATCGGAAATCCTCAAATCTGAATGTAAATTCGGTATTTAATGAAGATAGTTCCTGTGCAAGGGCATTCTTGTCGAAATTTTTATGGGCTGCTAGAGTTGGAAAATGATATGTATTTCCTGTACGAATCTGATTTTTCCACAATCGAAGTTTGCTTTGAAAAGACTTTACATGGGTAAATAGCTCATGAGCAAGTTGTCCTGGTTTTTGCATATTCGTATTTAGTTCGTTCAAGTAGCTGGTGATATCAACCAAAAATGCCAAATCAGACAACCATGCATAATCTCTCGAAGGTTCGACTAGTATGGATTTGCCTTTCATATCCATAAAGGTTTGCACTTCTTCCCTTAACTCATATAAAATCGCTTCAACATTTTGCCCTTACTGAGCCAGCGAACTTCGCAATGAAAAACGAGATCTCCATATTCCGATTCCAAGTCCTACTGGAACTGCCGGTGATCCAAATCTCTCGATTTAATTAAATTTACACACGAAACAACTGTCTCCATTACGTGCGTCAGTTTGAATGATTTAGCACAGAGGTTTTATTGATGAATGATACAGTGCAACGCGAGCAGATTATTAGTGTCAATATTTCTTTTCTGATTTTATTTTAGCCACCACTCCCACATTTTTCCCTACCATCGCGAGAGCTCCATCTGTAGTGACACCGCTTAACTTTGCCCAGTCCAGTCTAAAAGCACTAAAAACATTAACAATTTCTTCAAAAATATCTTCCCCCCTTATAGTGTCTTTCATGGCTCGAAGTGCAAGCAGATCTTCTGTTATTTCGAAATTATGGTCAACTGCACGAATAAAAATTGGTAGTTGCGCTGTAGCAGTGATTTCAATGCTTTCGTCCAATGCTATGGAAAGTGATACACATTTTTCCACTACTTCGCCAAGCGCTACTTTTCTATTTTCTGCCATTACACATTATTCGTCTTCTGACTGTTCTTCTGGATGAACTAATTTCGGCGAGCTTTTTACTTTTTTCTGGACACAAGATGTTTACCACTTCTATTAAGCACTCTTTCACAAACTCGCCTTTTGACAACAACTTCGAATGTTCCGCCAATTTCCTACTAACAACATAGCTACCCCGAGCGATATCTTGAGCTTCATCACTGCGTTTTAGTAAAATAGTTTGTTGAGCGGCTAAACTCTTTTTTAACTTTTCGATTCTATGGCTTCTTAGTTGCCCTGTTAAACTTCCATACTTTTGAAAATGTTTGGTTGTATAATGTCTTTGTACTCCTTTAAAACTGCAACGGCTTCATTTCATATCAGACAAATTGGCTTGACCTTATAAATAACAAATAAATAAATATTCCTGTATCCATTTCTCCTGGAAGGCGCCACTTTCTTGATCAACCTTTCTGTATTTACTACCGGAAGGTCCCCACATATTTTATGTCATAAAATGTATGACTAGAAATTTGTTCAACTTCTATACCTACTTCTCAACTGATCTTGACACAAACTGGTCGGAATTACAGCTGCTTCTCCTTATGTAGCTGGTGGGCTGAGCATCTTGAATATTCCTGAATTTACTAGCACCGTGTACTCTAGTCGGTCGGTACTTGTGCGACGCGGCGGCGAGCTGTATTCATATACAACATAGAAATTCAGTGGCGGATGTGACAAATCTTGCGCGAGGGCCGCATGTCGCCGCGGGCCGGGGTAGCCCACCGCTGATCTAGCCCTTCCGCTGAAAAATTATTATTTGCTGACGACTTAAAAATCTTTGTTCCGTTAATACTATTGATGACTGCAACCAGCTGCAATTGCAGATTGAAAATCTACAAATTTTGCGTGCTAAAAATAGTCTATGCATTAATGCTGCAAAGTGCAAGGTAGTAACATTTTCAAAAAAATCATCCAATAAAATACCCCGGTATATGTGTGCAAATCGTTTTCTTAGCCGCTGCAATAAGGTCACTGATTTAGGTATAACGTTTGATCACAAATTTAGCTTCAGTAAACATATTCATCACATGCAAGTCTGGTTTGAGAATGGCAGGTTTCATATCTAGAAATTGCAAAGATTATAAAATATAACTGCACTGAAGACGTTGTATTTTGCACTCGTGCATTCCAAGTTAGAATAATGCGCATTAATTTGGTACCCTTATTACAATAACCACAAAACTATGTTAAAAACCGATCAAAGAAAATGTTTGAAATTCTTGTTTTCTAAAGTCGAGGGTGCATATCCTTTTGGTTACGGTAATGGCCTACTCTTATCTAAGTTAGACATTCAGTCGCTAGAACTCAGAAGGATACAAAACAGTGTTATTTTTTGTATAAGTTGTTACACAATCAAACCGACTCTCCCGTTTTATTGTCATACCTAGATTTTGTTGTGCCTCAGCGTTTATGTCGAAACCCTACTACATTTTATTGTCGCACTGCCTTAACTAATGCGTTATGAAAGTCACCCATATTTGTTGTATGTATCAACTTCAACCAAATATCGTCAGTGTGATGTTAATAGCTGTTCTATTACTTTTCTGAAAAATACTCAATATCCATGCCTAAGATTAATTATTAGTTATTGTACTTTTTCATATATATTTTATTTTTTTGTCTTATTATTAGATGTTCATTAAATCGAAATTATTACTTACGTACTTTGTAATAATTAGTTTATTTTATGTATTGTCCTGTAAGAATTATTCTGTTGGACAATAAATATTATTATTATTATTAAAGAAAATTGCATACGATAACAGATCGGGTATCGTTTCTTGAGACCCCAATTACCCTTTTAAAATTTTTACAAATAACAGTAACGAAAGCATCAATACGACTATTCTCACCTATCGATGGTATAACAACATAAACAAAAGGAATTTGTATTAGACAATACGTTCCCCAGTAATACCATCAATCTGCAGTCAATGTAAATATTAAAGTATGGATGATGGTTAAAAGTATAAAGAAAAGATTGTGAGAAGGATATGAAAATTTGGCCATGTGCTTACCGAGCTTTACCGTTTTAAACCGCCTAAAATAGCGGATAACGTATTTCTACAATTAATCACTTCATTACGAAATTTTTCTATATCCGAGAGACATCGTTGGGGTGGATGCCCAATAATTAAAAATTTCTAACGGATAAAACTACCGACCATCGTAGTTTAACATCACTTTAAAGAGGAAGAACGCTTACAACGTCCTTGTGACCCAATTTATCAAGTTCGTGAATACAACCAGAAAACGTCGTCTGGTGGGACACATTTAAGTTAAAGCAATGATTGTCCACCATTTTATTTCAATCAATCAAGTGATTTTAGAAATAATTTTTAATTAAACAAATTTAGAGAAAACTGGGTAATAATTTTATTTTGCTTAGCAAATGTAAGCATGATGAGATGGTTATGTTTTATGAATGTGACAAAACTAGATGAATACACAACAACGTAAATCATTTCTTGTGATGAACTAACTAGAAATTAAAGTAAATGTTTCGCAATGTATACGTTTTGAAAACGCACATGTTTATGTACAGGATTCGCCAGTAAGACCTTGAAGAGATTAGATCTAAAAATGCGATGTACTAAAATAATGGCAGCGTTCAGGTAATTCTGGTTATAGGTACGAGAGGTAAATATCAACTTGCTTATTTCAAACGAATCCCCCTGTATATTACTCGTTTTTTGGATTCCTCTTTTAATTTTGCCATAACTTTATGTGGTGTAAAGAGCTATTATCGACGGAAATTATTGTTGTGTTCAAGTTTATAGCAAGTAAACTTGTGGATTTGATTTATATGTACAGTGACGAGCAAAGAAACTGGGAGAATTAGCCCAGGCACTCTACGTCTATGGTTCAACATTTGACTTAACATGAAACTGACTTTGTTTCAACTGACATTGACATTAGCGCGTCTGTTACCTGATTTAGTTGCGGCATCCTTACAAGTTTCAAGTTGACAAGGATTTCAGATGTGTCAATTTGACAGGCATTTTTATTTCACACCACAATTCACACAACTAAAATTTAGGGTGTCGCAGTTTTTTCTGCTCGCAACTGTACTTACAAAAAGCATATGTGGAAAAATCTAAACTGAATATTTGATTTAAAATGTTCATATAGAAGCATCCCCCAGGTACCATATCTTGAGAAGTGTAATTTGCACTTATTTGCAATAATGCAAATTCAAGAACAAAACAATCGCTAAGTGATTTATCTTGACTTTACTGACAATAATGTTACGATTACTCAAATTAATTGCTTGCCTTACTTTGACTTTCCTGGCAGTAATTAAAACATTAGAATTTATTTCCAAGTCTGATATTTAATTATTCGCAAACTTAAAATCTGATCAAACAAATTGGCCGTCTAGTGGTAGGTACGTTGTGCTATTTAACTGAGCTAGGCTGGGCGAGGTTAAGTGTTGCATCATGTGGGTCAGGTAAACAATGAAACTACTGAAATTAAAATTAACGAGTTTTTCGCAATGGTGGTTCAGCCCGTTAATATAGGATTGTGCGAAAGAACCAGCAATAAAACCCGCTTTATTCATAAATAAGTAATTGCACAAGTACATGAATAAATCAACAAAAAAAAAACAATGAAAGGGTTAAATATATAACAAAACACCATTAAATCAGGTTAAAGTACGTGCAAAATTATAACATTAAGAGAAAAATAAATAAAAAGCAGTTTAGTTAAACATAAACACAATAAAAAAAACCATGTAGTCACACCCACAATTGTGTCGTAAATAATCAGAATAAAAATCGTAATACCAAACATGTGGCCCTTTAAAACCAATCACGCCGGTCTTTAAGTATATAAGCACATAAAACAATAAGGCAAATTACGGTACATATAAAATACGACAGTAAAATTGCATAGGTGATAATAGACAAGGACAACAGAAAATAGATAAGGAATTTACACGTACACAATTGTTTAGTGACTTCTAAAGCACACAATACATACGAAAATTTACAATAAATTACATATAAAGAGAAATTAGTTCGCAGGCAAACAATTCTACTTAACAAACTGACACAAAAAAACGCATTAAGCAAATTACAAGGGTAAGTTATAAATAAATCATAACATCGTGACCGATATATAAGTTTGTGCGTTAGAAAAATACAGCGCGCCTTTCTCAGGTTACACATTAATCTATACAACAATAATAACAATAAAAATAAAATTCGAGGTGTTTAATGGTCATCTGGACCCGGGAGTGTATATACCTACTTGGCAATTTCCTCTTACAATTAATAACCAAGCGATATTCTGTACCCGTTCACCCACGACCCACCTTTACACAAAGATAAATATAAACAACAAACAACAATGATAATTCACCCAAATACCAGAGTGAGGGAGCCCTGTACTGTCTTTTATTTTATCAGATTTTTTCTTAACGAGCCCGCGTGCGAATGAGATACCTTTGCAAGGCAATGTATGATTTTTAATACGTTATGTAGGCTTGTAGAATTATTTTCTGCCAGCCTTAATTTACATAAAAATACCTACTTACACTTGAATATATTTCTTTAATTGATCACAGACACAAAGCGTTAACATACGCGGTTTAAAAAGGGTGACTGTTATTTATAGATTAATATTTGAAAAACACGTAAAAACACCCGAAAGAAAAAACGAAACGAAAAGCGTTAGCTAATTCAAAAGAAAATGTACCCGCAAGAATAACTGTCACTAACTTTTTCTCCTATTTTAAACTTACTACATTTACTCCTGCAATCAACCTGCATTTTTCAAAAGTAATAACAAAATACAAAAAAGTATGTTGGAATAGTTTCATATTAATTATTGAACGACATCTTAATTTTAAAAATATGCATTCGTCCGTAACAAGCGCTACATTTAGGTCTCAAGTTTCAACGTACCAAACAAAGACGTCTTTGATTGCGGTGTGTACCGACGTAATTAATTACTAACTAGAGACATTTTTACATCAAGATCGCGCGTATAGAAATTTTCAACAATTCGTCACGCCAGTTTCGGCAGAACACATGTTTTTCTACCCTAATATATATACATAAAATAAAATATATCGAAAACATTAGCAAATTACAACGTATTACAAAGATATCAAAAATACACTAACTATCTTTTCTGTCTCTGTAACAATGGCGATTTGACAAACGTTTATTACAATGATAACATTTTCACGGTCCGCTATCTACAATATGGTGTATATATTTTTTAAATTAACAGACGATGAATCTTACTAGATTAATGCACTCGTAGTAAACCTGTCATTAGTGTATGACTGTTCGTATAAGCTGCATCTAAGATGATTATCAACATCAGTGATTGTTCAAGGATGATTTTGGATAAATAACTATTGTTATCATCATCGAGTAGGCGCATATAACCATTCTTTTTTATTTATATTCATGAGATCACAGAGCTTCAGAGATGTTCATTACAATTAATCATAATTTTGCTTTCGTTTGTCAATTTGCTAACTTTTGAAGTTGGAGGACCTTGTGTTGACCTTTGGGGAAATGTTTGCTTACAAATTAATGTTATCTTGTTCTATTTAGGTTACGTTGTTTTTTATGCCGTCTATACAGGTCTGTTTAATAAAATTTGTATATTTAAAACACAAGCAGTTCGTCTACTAAACCGGTTTTATTAACTTTTGCTTAAAATTAATGCTTTTGTCTCTATATGGGCCACAATTTTTTTCGTTCGTTAAAATATTTTTTACCTACTAGTAATAATACGTTAATTTTTAACTTCTATAAAAGCTAATGTTAAAAGTATGAAGCAATTTTTTTCGAGAATCCTCCATCGATTACAGCTCCACTGACCTGACTTATTATTTTTTTTTTTGAATTTCTGTGGATGAACCATCACTACTTTGCTTTTGTTAAAATTAAATAAAATGTAACAAATTTCCGATTGAAAATAATGAAAGCCAACGACAGAACCTAACAACCACGTGCGTTATTCAATAGTGAAAGATTCTCACTAACTCATATGCCGTGCGCTAACTGAGGTAAACCCGTCCAGTAGTACCTGAGTGGAGAAATTTAAAAACCAGTGTGTTTATGATCAACTACGTTTACCTGTCCCTGATGAATACAATAATACAAATAATCTTTAAAATTGAAAACACTCATTTATTTGACAAATCAGAACGATAATATATGGGTTAATAGATATAGAATCAAAGGACACATTTTTTTATTTACATAAATATAGGTGAAAACCAATTCAATACTAAACCGAATAGTTGAAATTATTAACAAAAAGGAGCAAACATTCATTTACATTTTTACTTTTGAGAACAAAAAACATTTATTGATTGAGCTGTGTAAATTGTTCATTAATAAAATAAACAAAATTACTAACCAGATACTTTACTTCACTCTTATTTCTTGATAAGATAAGATAAGGACATAGTATTATTGAATAATGAAACTTCAAAGCAAATTCATTACAATTTATTTGCAAGCATTTTCTGTCTTTTCTGAGAGGAAATTATGTTTTAGATACATTATAAGTAAGGGTAAATTTCAAGCTATCAATGCATATTAATGATGCATGTAGCACTTACTTTTGTGTTTATTGTGTTGTGTTACCGAATTAATAATGCCAAGACGCTATTCCACTTGGAAACAAAGGGAAAACTAGTTGGATTATAGAAGCAGTGAGAGTTAAGTTTGGGTAAGTTGTTAATTTGTAGAATAGTGTTGTCGCGACTCAATTTTAAGTTTTGATGAGCCTTTAATAGGAATCTATCTTTTCGTCGTATCTTTTTTTTTACTGCGGTGCTGCATAAGACAAAAAATCGCCATAACACCTCTCAAACTTTGGACGATTCTTGCAAAACAGTGTTTATGCATAAGTTAACAATAATAATTTATTGCGATTACAATTCGTACAAAAACAACAAACATCTTCATTGTCATTTACAAAGATAAATCACACAAGTTGTTACGCAAAGGAATCATTTAAATTATACAACGTTAATGAAATTAGATGTCGTTTGAGAGCTTGTTTAAATTGTATCTTTGACGGAATACTTTTTATAGACTGCGGTAACAAATTAAATGCTTTAATGCACGAATAATAGGGACCTTTTTCAAATATAGATGTTCTGTGTAACGGTATACTCAAGTTATCCCTGTTACGTGTAGTCATTACACTATAACTACATGAATGTTTACTAAATCAATTAGAACTCCTTTTTACAAATAACATAGCAAGAGTGTGTATATATATATATATATATATATATATATATATATATATATATATATATATATATATACCTATTCCTAAGTTTTTGTGATGAACGAATAAGTTCAAAGGTAAATATGTAATCTCATTACATTTAGAATTTACATCAGTTCTACATACATAAAGATAAAATTTACATCGATTGAGGCATGAACCTTGATGGCGCAGTTGGTTAGCGCGGTATTCTAGCAAAGTACAGGTCGTAGGTTCAAATCCTATTCGAGGTAAACTTTTTATTTATGTATTTAATAAAATTAATAATAATTTTTTATTTAGTTATAAAGTTGAAAATTGTAAACATTTTTTATTTTTGTTGAATGATGGCGTACCGTATACGCCACCGAGTTTCTATAAGAGCCTATGGGAATTTTTTAATTCTTTTTTCTTAGAGCATATACAGGGTGTTCCGGAGGATAATTTAAAAATAATTTCAACTGTATACGGTGTTCACAAAAAAGGATCCATATGAAAGTTATATATTTTTTTAATGGAACACCCTGTATATTATATGTTTTTTGGAATCTACCAATAAAATAAAGGCAAGTTGCAATAGAATGCCCTATACCTAAAACCTACCATTTCAAAAATATTAAAGATTTTTGAAATCACGGACTTGAATTCAAAATTTATTTTTGCTACGTTTATTATTATTGAAACAGCGTAGCCTCTGTGAGCTTTGCAAAAGGGTCGTTGTGTAAGACAGCATAAATTTTTTGTTAAGAAAATATATAGGGCACTCAAAAATCAAATGTCAACTGCAGGCACCTAATATTGCAAATAACTGCTTTATTTTAAATAGCGCACCCTGTATTTAATAAAAAAAATTGTTGTAGAATTTTATAACATTTCTAATTATACTAGGGTTCCCTATACCTAACTCGAACGGTTTTCGAGTTATTTTGAAATTTTTAATTGAGTTATAATAATTCCGATACTCTTAGGTTTACTTGAAGATGCAAGGTGGCATTGACAATATTTAATTACTATTTGACATTTGTTAAATAATATAACGTCATAATATTGTATTTCTAATGTAGTCATTTTGCAGTAATAAGCGAATTTGTCCTACGAAAATAGTGTAAAAATAAAAAATTTAACAGACGAAAGCCTGTCACTGGAAATGGAGACAGTGAGTTTGAGGTAATTGTCGCCCTTGAGAATCCCCACACAAGTCAGGGTAAAATAAGTCGAGAAGTAGCTTTCAGCAAACAAAGCGCTGGTAGAATAATTAAAAGACACAAATTTCATCCATACCGTATTCAGTTATATCAGGATCTGCTTGATAATAATTTCATTGGAAGACTTGATTTTTGCCTATGGGTTCTCGGCAAAGTGGGTGAAAATGATAATTACGTTCCATAATAACGGATTGGTCTACATACATAACTTTCATTACTACGGCGATGAAAATCCCCATTTAGTTCACACCCTTGATCATCAGCACCGAAGGTCTGTTAACGTGTGAGGCGGAATTTTGGGATCGCACATAATATAGTCTCGCTTTTTTAAGGGAATTTAAACGGCCAAAAGTTTAGAAGATTTTTGCAATATAATTTACCTGATCTTTTAGAAGATATTCCAATAGATATCAGAAGACAGATGTGGCTTCATTTAAGTGGTGCTCCGGCATATTTTGAAGTCCGAGAATATTTCAATAGAACTTTCAGTAATAAATGGCTAGGACGGGGAGAACCACAAAATTGGCCGGCAAGATTCCCAGATATGACTATTTTTTTAATGGGGCTACATAAAAGGTATTGTTTATACCGTACCTCCGACTACACCTGATGATATGAAGGCAAAAATACGCAATGCCTTTGAACCAATAACACCTCAAATGTTATTAAATGTAAAGAGGGCTTTCCAAGACAGAATACGCCTTTGTATTGATCAAAATTCACGCCATTTCGGACATTTATTAAGGTAGAAGCATCTGTTGGTAGTTGTAATTATTTTTTTAATTCTATACGTGATTAAATTATTTCCATGTTTTATTAATATCCCGTATTTTTTTACAATTAGTACTACGTTTTATTTACCCTACAAAACAAAAAAGAGTCATATTGTATTTCAAGGCCATCTTAATATTGAAAAATTAGATGTAATATTTAAAATAAAAAGAAACCAAAATAACTCAAAAACTGTTAGAGATAGGTATAGGGAACCCTAATATAATTTGAAAGGTTATAAAATTTTACAACAAATTTTTTTATTAAATATAGGGTGTGCTATTTAAAATAAGGCAGTTATCTGCAATATTAGGTACCTGTAGTTGACATTTGATTTTTGCGTGCCGTGTATATTTTCTTAACAAAAATTTCATGCTGTCTTACAATACAACCCTTTTGCAAAGTACTACGCCGTTTCAATAATAATAAACGTAACAAAATAAATTTTGAATTCAAGCCTGTAATTTCAATAATCATCAAATATATTTGAAACGGTAGGTTTTAGGTATAGGGAATTCTATTGCAACTTGCCTTTATTTTATTCATAGATTCCAAAAAAACATATAATATACAGGGTGTTTCATGTAAAAAAACTTTGATATGGATCTTTTTTTTGTGAACGCCCTGTATATGCTCTAAGAAAAAAGAATTAAGAAATTACAATAGGGTCCTATCACTCCGTGGCGTATACGGTGCGCCACCCTGATATATATATATATATATATATATATATATATATATATATATATATATATATATATATATATATATATATAAATATTTGATTACATATTTTGGACAGCAATCACTATTAACCAAAAAACAGCACAACATTGTTTCAAGATTTGTCCTGATTATGTTTTTAATTAACCATTTTATTATTTATTGTGTATGAGTACTAATTAATAATCTGCTTTATCCCCTCTGTCGTATATAATAATACCGATAAAAGATTTACTACGTCAGGCCCCTACTGTTTCAAACACCTCCACACAAACTAATCTGCGATCCGCGTTGAAGACGAGCTCATGTACACACAAGTTTTAAAAACGTCATCTCACTTTGACTGACGTGACGATCACCGGTGATACACACAAATATTACCCATTTGTGTCGTGAGAACCCCCTTGGATATACAGTAGGAGGGTTGAGATGATTTAAATCAGGTGATTAAAATCATGATTTTAATCAGGATGAATTTTTTAAATAAAAATCATGATTAATTTAGTTTAGAAAAAGGGGCTCAAATTTGAACACTTAAAAATGTATTTGTTGATAAAAAAATAAAACCTTGATGCATTTTTATGTGGCAATATGTATTATGTATTATAATAATCGAAAAGAAATTCACCATTCAGCTGCTTTTTACAAAAATAAAACTATTAAAAAATGTTTTTAATAGAAAAAAGAGAACTATATTAAAAAAAAACTAAATATTGCTGAACGTCTATAACATATGTGTTATAATGCTTAAATAGAAATACTAGTTAAGCTGCTTTGTTACCGTGAAGTCTGTTATATCTGAATGTATGAATCCATAGGTGGAAAACATCCTTTCGAGATCAGCAGATGATGCACAGGCACACAAAACAGAAATCACTATAGACAGCACGTGCTTAATTTCGGGAACGTCTTCTTGGGATCTCCACCACTGTACTGCTGCATTTTTTTGTTATTTCATCCGAAAACATAGTTTTGTGAAAAGGGTCTGACTTGGCTTCCAACCTAATTAGTAATGGTAATATTGGGAAACAATATCTAAAGCATATCTCTTTTCTTCAGCTAGTGATGAATATTCTTTGTTTATATTTATTGTAGGATCCAACATTTATGCCAAAAAGTGAAAGAGGGTTAGAGCTTGAACATATATTTTATTAAATATTTGATATGACGCAAGCGTTTTTCTTCTACAAAACTGTCAGTGTCAAAAATAGCCCTTAACTTTTTCCATGTGTAAACTGCTCGAGATAAAAATGCACCTTTTTGTTGTATTACGTCAAGTCCTATAGAAATTGGTTTTAGCAACTGTAGAAAATCTCTAGCCATCCTTTTAGTAGATATCTGAAACTTTTTTATAAATCACTGGATCAATTGCTTCTTTATGCTCTTCACATATTAATAACAAGTTCTGCCATTCATTTACATGCATCTCAAGACAATCTGAAAGTGTATTCCATCGAACATTTTCTTTATACCAAGCATTTGGCAAATGGGTATTTCTGAAGTATTTCACAATTTGTACTATATGTTCTCTGCGATGCTTCTAAATCGTTGGAGAGCAAACCAAGCAAGTGCGCCTAACAACCGTATGTAATTATAGGATAACTGAACGACTCGGACGTTTTTTTCTTCATACTGTTGGCCGCATGATTTGTCACAATACTGGTAACTTTACAGTTATATTCATTTTACATTTATGTATTGAGTTAATAGCCAACTCAGCAAGATAGTCATCTGTATGGGGATGACCGGATGTGTCTATGCTTTCCAAGAGAACACTCGGTTATCAAAACGACACAGATTATCGGCTTATTATGTACATTGGACCATCCATGTAAGGACATGTAAACGGACTGTCCAGAAAACTTCTTAAAACATTTAGATTTTTCTTCCTCAAATATTTCATTCAGGTGCGTTGACGATAACTGAAATCTAGATGGAGGAACGTAACCGGGTCTTAGCATTTCTTTCTTCTTATCTTGTCCAGTTCGCACAACAAAAGAACCCAAATGACCGCTACTTCCACTATTTTCACTTTCACCTACACTTCCCTTTTCACAGTTCTGGATTCTATGGTTCTTTTGCAACTGGATAATTTCATTCTGGCTAGTTCTAGGCTGTGACTGACAATCACCATGATATCACTAGTTTTACTTTGACAGGTTTCCCAGCGACTTTTTGGTCTGTCCACTAGACCTTGCAATTCTTTACCACACTTTTTACACACTGCTCTGCAACCTAGTTTGACAACCACTTTCTTTTTTACAAAATGTTGCCAAATACTAAATTCCTTTCTCCCCGGCTTGTCATGACTCCAAACGTCTTGCTAGATTACCCACAGAACCAAAAATATTACCAATAACTGAAATAAGTGCGTGTCATTTATATAGCTGAGCGTTTTCTGCCAGTTTCAAGTTTCAACAATTCCCCAAACTCGCAAAACTGCGTGAACAAAATTTTCACGTTAAGACTTGTCGAGTGTTGCTTCCTATCTTTACTATTCCTGCCTGCTAGGGTTTCAAGGTTTTAATAAATAGATTTTATTAAACGAGTAGAAACTTATACTAAACATGTTACACGCGTTTTAACGCCAATCAAATAAAAATGTGTGAGATTCTTAAATATCGCTAATAAGACTAGGAGAAAAATCTGGAACACTAAAACTGTGGCAGGATCTGTAACAAACAAAATACACCCACGTACCATACAAAATTAAAAACACCGAACGTCGACTAGTCGACCGCTGATGATTTAATTTTGTGTGGTACCTGGGTGTATTTTGTTCGTTAAAGACTAGGAGAAGCATTAAATCTACAAAAATCGTGATGTATGAAGGTATTTAGTTACGTAAATGATAGTTTTCATTACAAGTGAAACTCTATTACTAAATGCTTCAAAATAAAAACACATTTTCATTGTTGTATATTCAATAGAAATAAAACTTATGACCCCACATGCAGTGTGCAGTAAATAAAAGCTGACCTAAATTTGTAAGGTGGGTATAGAAAAGGGCTTCTGCTAAATTAAATATATAACTATTTGAATCATCACAATTTCAAGAGTAAAAAATAAAGATTATTCTAATTTAATAATTTATATTCTGAATAAAAATACATCAGCACAATTAATGAATGCTGTTTGTTTACCTTATCTTGTTTGTTGCAGTTCTAGAAGATTTATAGTGGGTTTAATACCCCTATTGTATGGCTTGAAAAATTGCTGACATTAAAAGATTTCGGCGGTTAAACGCGAGCTTACACGTTACCTTTGCAAGAACGTGTAACTGTAAACGTTTAATCGCTGCAACCCTACTGCCTGCAAATATTTGTTTGCTTAACAAAACAAAACATAAACAGTTAGAATTATTTGAAAATAATATATTAATAAAAACTGGTTAAATTTGAAAAAAAAATTAAAAATGTCATGATTTTTGATTTTTTTTTAAATCGTGATTTTTATCATCCCTGCTCGGTAGAAATATCAGTTTCCGTTTCCTTATTTTTTCTGGCACCGTAATGAACACTTAATTGGTGTTTCGCGGCACTCAAGGAATGCTTCACCCACATTTTTATATTGTCAGCCTTAATGTGTTTTGTTGTATGTATGTTTTTTCATTTGTTGAAGCAAAAGAAAAGCAGGTCAGAAAAAAGCTAAGCTGATTTCAACGTATTGTTCAAAGTGCGACAAATTCTTGTTTTGCTTGTTTTTCAAAAATTCATTGATATATTAATTTAGACTTACTTTTAGTGATACCTAGTTTATACGAGTTTAAGAAAATATTAATTTCAAGGAGCTTGTTGGTGGATTCACGGGAGATCCGGCACCTTACGGCTAAACGCTCACATTGAATCCTTCCATAAGTTTAAGCTGTTCTATTGGTCAGTTCGATAATATGTATTGCTTAAAACAATTATAAAAATAGTTTTGTAGAGAGCCTCAACTTCATATGTCAAGAAGTTAGAGCGTAGCTCCTCGCGAAGTAGTTAAAGGTGATTGCGGGCTATCTTGGTCAATGAGGGGTTACAATATAAGTTTAAAATTTTCGTACAGTAATAAGTATTTTTTCTTTTTTCCGCAGTTTTATTTTTATAGTTGAGTGTTTGAGGGGTATGACATGTACGAACTGGTTAACAAATACCGATATTTAACGGATATTAAAGTGAAAGGCGGTAACAGTCCGTTGCTCTCTTTGTAAATAGATGTCGTCACACCTATAGTTAAAGAATGGTATAAACAGATTTACAAAATCGTGGTTCTAAAGTTAGTTAACTCTATTTTGGTATTAAATTGACGAGAACGGTTAGTGATACAGATACAAATTTCTATACTTTGATTCCAAATGTAATATTGAATCCAAAAATGCAAAAATATACAGGGTGTTCCATTAAAAAAATAGGTTTGGATTGGCATATTTTTGTCAATCACCCTGTTATACCTAAATATTTTTAGAATGTAGGTCTAATGATCGTGTATTACCATACTAAAATCGGTTTTGATATCTCTAATAGTTAAGGAGCAATCCTCCGTCCACGCAATTGACACCCACCCTGTATATGGTTTTTAGCACCTGAGATATACCTGTAAACTTCTAATCGCGGCAGCGAATGTGTTAAAATATGTTAATATGGCAATCCACGCACATAGAATATATCAAAATATCAAATAAAAAGTAGAAAAAGCGTAGGCAGTTGTAGAATAGATATGAACAGGTAAAACGCAAAATGAGAAACTTTTTCACGTTAGTGGATATATTTGTATTCGGTGCAAAATTGGTTTCTGCGCAATCACCCATGAGGTTTGGGATGGTCTCTACTGTTTTCGAGATATAATGAGTGGAGAGGTATTATCAACTCTTCAGACAGCAGTGCGAGGGAAAATTCTTTTAATGTTTTAAACTAGAATTATTAGCAACAAACAAAATACACCCACGTACCACACAAAAAATAAAACACACCGAACGCGTTTCAATAGTTAAGCTATCATCATCAACGGTCCACTGCTGGTGATAATAGCTTAGGTATTGAAACGCGTTTGGTGTTTTTTATTTTTGTGTGGTTACGTGGGTGTATTTTGTTTGGTACAGATCCTGCCACAGTTCCAAATTTTTCTAGAATAATTAGAAAATTCCAACTTGATAGTATGTGCCGTTTCAGAGATGGTTGGTATTATCAATTCTTAAAAGGGCAGTGTGTTCCTTAATATATATAGCTTATTAATTAAAATAATTTTCGTCTCCATGTTTTAGAGTATTTCTGTCTGATGAATAAATTTAATTTAAAATGTACGCTAGTGATACTTCCTGCATCTTCGGCGATTTAAGCCGCTGCGCGATGTAACATGCCGTTCTTTGCACACCAGTATTTTCATTGGGAAAATGTGTACTGTTATTGTTGCGATAGGCAAGTGTAAAACTCTATAGTGTCCTCCACCATTTTGTTCGGGATGGAAAATGTTAATTCGCTCCATTTTTTTAGGCAATACAGTAATTCAAGTTTTATGCTACTGGCCACCATTTTAAATAAAAGTGAGCCAATAATTTTACGTTATGATTTTAAGTTATTCGGTTTAATTTATCACGTGATTATTACTAATAACGCGATAACGCATTTTTGCAAATGCTCTGAACTGAATTTATTAAAACCTTTCAATAAATACAATTATTATTTGATAACGGAGGGATAAATTTTGGGCTTTCTAGTATTGGTTTTAACACAGAATATAGAAGCTACGTAGCTACCGTAGCTTCTATATTCTGTGGTTTTAATTTGTTTTAACAGCAAACAGTCAGTTTGACGCTGTTCACAGGAGCAAATAAAAAGTTGCACACTTCCTGAACTATGATTGGCACAAACTGTATACAGCGTTTAGAATGTTACCGATTCTCACTTTACTTAATAAGGTGCTCAAGATTACTTAAAAACTTTCAAAAGATGTCATTACGCACATACAGAGTATCGTTTAACTTATTCAAAAACTGTGATTTTTCAGTTCTGATCTACGTCACCCTACAACTTCTGGCATAAACTTCGTATGTCATCATACGAAAATTGCAATTTTTATTAGACATTTTAGCATTTTATCTTGGGTAGACTTTCTGGAAAAATGTCCTAAAAAAGATTTATGTAGAAGTCGAATTATTCCTGTAATGAAAGGTAGAAAGAGCATATAAACCATATATATTGATTTTTTTATTTTTTTATGTAATGCTTTTCCTTCTATTTATCTTAAAATTAAATTTAGATGTCACATTTTAATAAAACTGTAAGGATTTGTGATTATCCAAATGTCTAATCTTATTACACCTTATTTAGATGTTTTCGCTAGAAAGATTGATATAAGAATTGAAAATTTTAGATTTTTGACCTTTTGGGTTAGACAAGATGAATGTTTCAAGGACATTAATGCGTGCGAACAAACTATTTTATAAAAGGTTTATATCGTAGTTTTATTGATTTACAAAACCACTCTGTCGTCACCGTAAATTGAGTCTAATTACATTATACAATTTTACTCTTGATTATTCACACCAGCAGTTCTCAAACGTTGGATTATACAACTTCAGATATTAGGTACCTAGAAAACTAATAAAATTAATGTTCAAATAATGCATTCAGTAAAAGGGGTTAAATAATTAAATATTAACTGAAGATATTCCATAAATTAGATATATTAAGCAATACGGTATAAGTAATACAATATAATTTCGGTATGGAGGAAAACGATACAAAGGCAGATATTTTTTTACTAAGGGGTTGTGTAAATGGCGCTGTGCTATAAAAGATTGATCTTAAAATGCTATATTTTTAACTGTTTTATGCATTTTGGAAGAGTGAAAAAAGGAAAAGGCATTCTTATTAGTTTTTACGTAGATTTGGTTAACAAAATAGCTCATTGTATTAGGTAAGATACGATGTTATCATTTATGCACAATGTAAAGAATGTACAATTTCCGTTCAAGGTCTGAAGACTAAAATTTATTTTTTTTTAAATAGGTCACTCGAGATTCAACGATTTTCATACAAAGTCTAAATAGCGCCAAAAACTATGTTGCCACTCTGCATTAGTTTCGCTTTAAAAATATAACCTACAATTTTCAAAAGTCTAACAACTGTTTGTGCTTTTGACAGTGCTACAACAATCTCCCTAGATTTCCATGGCCTGCTCTAATGCAAAATAAGATGGAACAGAGTAGATATGAGATTTATAACAATAATCCTTAAATGTGAAGAGTTAAAATCTTCTAATTTTTCTGCTCGAATGTTTCGAATAGAAAATGTATGCAAAAAATGTTTTCATATTCTCTGGGGTTTCAAGGTAGCTAGGCAGAGTTCTCGTGGTATTACGAAATTGTGACATGTTCAATTTTTATTATTGTTTTCCTGTAATTGTTTAACCTGTAATTACTTTATTTCCTCCTACATTTTTACTATATCCTAATTTTATATATTTTCCAAATCCAAAGATAAAGATAACACATTTTCAAATAACTTTCACTTTGATCAGAATTGTGCTAAGAGCTGTATGCAATTTTATACATTCAATTTTTGGATCTAGCTGCACACAATTTATAAATTTGTTGGTGATTAAATTTGGTTTAAATCTAAAGCAACTTCAATTAACTCGGAAAATACTATACTTAAAGGCCACGAACAACAAAGTAAAATTATTATTTCTCTTGTGGGCCCATTCTCTTTGTTTCGTTTCACGCCGTTTCCTTTACGTACCCTATTTTTTTCCAATCTACTTTTCCCCATTTATTTTCATTTATATTCTTAAATTCCTTCTCGTTACCTTCTACCGTAAATTGTTGCTCTTTTCCTTCCTTCTTTCAACTCGTTTTACTATTATTCACCTTCATCACCACTCCACCCTGGGACAAAGTCAGCTGCACCTGCAATCACACATAACAGCATTGCACGATACATAGGCACGCACGCACCTTAGGCAAGTTACTAGCTTCGAAAAGATCAGGCTACATAATTGGTAATTCACCATCTATATCGTCACACACCTCACTATAAATCACGTACTTATTCGTCTCCACGTTATAATTAATTTTATACATCCACCTGTCAATCCATTACATAATTCATTCATAATCACCATCTCAATTTATTTCACGTTTCGTACAAGACCATTTATAATAAAAAAATCTCTCACATTGTTCTCATCTTACATAACCTCACTTTTCTATTGACTTGCGATCACATAAGTCACTTCAAATTTACCGAATTGTTTTTTTTTGTATCGATTAGTTATCATATTCATACACCAATTTCATTTATTCATCAGTTTGACATTTTATTATATATAATTTCAATTTGTATATTTGACCTACGTACATAAATTTGTTTGGACTTGTCAATTCATAATCACTACATACAGGTTAGGTCGTAACAACTGTAACGTCGCAGCGAAGGTAATTTATGGCATTAATAAATTTTGTATTGTTTTAATAGGTCGTTATTTTTATATCTTATTTTGTTAGAGTGCGATTTAAGCACCAGTGTTAGGAAATTTGAGTAGGTAATTAAATATCTTTGAAATAAGCAATTATTGGTAGGATTATTTTAATTTTAGGTAAACATTTACCCTTGTGCAATTGTACCGTGTACTTAATTAACTTAATGAAAATATAAAACCAGGAACATACATACACCTACGCTCACTCGAATAAAATCTCATATATTAATTAATCATCTATTCGGCCTAATCAGAATGACTAACATCTAAACTTAGATCTAGCTTACACTAATAAATATACAAACTGCAAATATCAATTCCATCCGCATTACATTAAACTCATTGACTAGAATACCATCTTTTATTTTTTTTTTTTTTTTGACTCGACTCACCCTAAGAGTACTAGCCGGAGGAAAGTCAAATAAATACTCCTAGCTCTAACCAACACGGTAAGCAACAAAAAAAGGCATTTCTAATAGCCCATCACCGTAAGCACTTCAAAACTAAATTATACTTAAAACTAAACCAATTAAACCCACCACCTCTTAAAAGTTAGGAATACATACAACATAGACCCACCAAATTCGGACCCGTGTGAAGTTATCCACGGATTTACTTTTAACCTTCTCCGAATATGTTTTTACAAAATAAACAAAACTTTTGCAAAAAAAATGTTAGTAAAGGAGACAGATAATGACATTTCAATAGGCTACATAATTTTATTACCAAAAATTAAAGATTAAGTGAATAAAAGGTTTACAAACGTGTTCTTGTACATATTTCACGATGCTGAACCTAAGACCCAAAAGTGAAAATAAAATGGTTTAACTATTACAAAGTACACCTAATTAGAAACCAAATAACAAAAAATTGTGATGTAAGTATTTTTTATCAAAAAAAATTCATAAAGATTACGCTTGCGCGTCCGTGTTGGACTCGAAGACCCAAAATTTGTTTAAATTTTCTTTAACTATTCTAAAGGACACTTAACAAAAAATTTGTGGGTTACAAAATGTTCAATCGCTCGAGGTAAAATTTTCTTAAAATTCCACTGTTTAGTTGCTTAAAACTTTCTTGTAATTTTTCAGTTGAATGTTTCTTATAAAAAACGTATAAAAAAAATTTTCAAATCTTCTACGCTCTGTGAATTTTAGGAAGATCTAACGATAATCCTAAATCCTCGAGATGATAAAATCAATATTGAACAGGGTGTTGCAATGTTTTATTTACGGAATCAAAATTTTCTGTCCCTCGGTGTATTTTTTTTTAATCTCGGTATTCAGTTAAGGGTAGCTATACAAGAGTTCTAGCGATAATTCTTAATACTCGAAGGGCTAAAATTAAAACTAAAATAGTTCTAGTAGCCGAACCGAAAGTCATATATATATATATATATATATATATATATATATATATATATATATATATATATATATATACACGAGCCCTGTCCCATCTCAATTGGCCCACCAATATTTTTTCTTTTTAAATAAAATTATGCTAATTCACGGTAAATTTAATTTAAGTATTTATTTTTATTATCATTTGTAACAACATTTTAAACAATTTAAAACATTTTATTGCAACATTTTACTTTAAATCATTTTTTAATTGTTAAAAACATATTTTTATACAAAAAAAAAAGTTATTTGCTTTTCTCGAATTTATTATTTTCTAAGAATATTTGAATATCTGAAATAATCAAGTAGGCTTTTGCCTTTGTCCAACAAAAGAAAGTTTGTTTTTTTTACTATTAGTAAAAATGACGCGTGGAAAAGTTGTTGATGAAAAAATTCGCTCAATTATTATCAATTTATTTAAAAAGGGAAAATCAAACGCGAAAATTGGCGATCTAGTTAATTTATCAAAGTTTACTGTCAGAAATATCATTCGAGTTTATAAAATAACGGATACAATAGCTACAAAACCTCGGTATGCGTCGAAATCCAAAATATCAGATGCTGATAGACGGGCATTGAAGAAGATTATTTAAAAAAACAGGCGTTCGAACTATGGTGAATTATCTGTTCTTTGGAGCGCTGCTGTGGGGCGAAGTGTTTCAAGATCCACGTGCCATAGAGAAGCCCTTAAGTTAGGTTTTAAAACTTACAAGGTAATTTTATTGCAACTTTTTCCAAAAAATTTTGTTGTAATTTTAATAACTTTCTTTAGGCGAAAGAAAAGCCACTCTTAACATTAAAACAAAAGAAAAACTGGCTTAAACGGGCTAAAAGTCACATTTATTGGACGAGTGATGAATGGAATAGTGTCCATTGGAGTGATGAGTCTCATTTTGAAGTTTGTGTTGGGGACAATCGAAGCAGAGTTATTCGTCAGAAAAATGAAGCTTTCAATTCAGTTTGTTTAAAAAAGAAAGTAAAATTTCCTGCTTCAGTTATGGTATGAGGTTCAATGTCTGCTAGAGGTGTTGGAAAACTTCACTTCGTTGATGGTATTGTAAACACCAATAAATATTTAGAGATTTTAAGAATGTCGTTACTTCCAACAATGACAGATTTATTGCAGAATAATAATAATTTTGTGTTCCAACAAGACGGGGCGGCCTGCCATACATCAAGAAAATCTTTAAAATGGTTTTCTGATCATAATGTCCCACTTTTGGAGTGGGTGGCAAACAGTCCCGACTTGTCACCAATAGAAACCCTTTGGCACACAATGAAAAAACGATTACGAATACAACCAGCTAGAAACGTAGTCCAATTAAAACACAAACTTCAAAATATTTGGGATACTTTCACTCAAGATGAGTGTCAAAACTTAATAAGTACGATGCCCAAAAGAATTCAAGCCGTAATTAAAAATAAAGGCGACGTCACACAGTGGTAAAGGTTTTTGGATTTTGTATGTTTTCTTTGTTTTTAACAATTAAAAAATAATTTAAAGTTAAATGTTGCAATAAAATGTTTTAAATTGTTTAAAATGTTATTACAAATGATAATAAAAATAAATACTTAAATTTACCGTGAATTAGCATAATTTTATTTAAAAAGAAAAATTATTGGTGTGTCAATTGAGATGGGACGGGGCTCGTATATACAATGCGCTCAGAAAGTACCGGATAAATTAATTATTCTCGAAATCGTTAATTTCTGGTCAAAATCCTACGACAATTTTTTATTTTGATTCCGGACTTTATGCTGTGTCGCATATGTAGATGGCGCTGCACGCTTTCCGGATATGACGTCAAAGTTCATATTTTTAAATGGCAACCATGTGTTCTTCGCGTAAATCGATGCAACTATTTCTCCTGAGTTCAAAAATCCCCTATTTATTGGGATTATTTGAAACAGTATACGGGATATTAATTATTAAATGTGGCATAATTCGAAAAGTGATGCGGTGTTAGCGTTGCCAATGTTTGCGTTAAATTAAGAATCTGTGTACTAAACAGTGCACAACATTTATTAAAATCAACAAACTGAACGAAAACAAACATAAAATAAGACTCGAAAGGGTTTTTGTCTTTCGGTGGCAAAAATATGTACTTCAAGTCTACCTATAACGATACATAAATATGCGGTTTTCGATCACTTGAAAATAAAAAATAAACTCCATATCGAGTTACCTACTTGCTTGTTGTTTTGACAAAAGCCTACATTTCAATCACACCAGTTTCGTTCTTGACTAACACCGCACCACTTTTAGAATTATGCAACATTTAATAATTAATGTGGCGCATACTGTTTCAAATAATCGCAATAAATAGGGCATTTTTGAACTCAGGAGAAAGAGTTGCATCGATTTCCGCGAAGAACATACAGGGTTGCCATTTAAAAATATGAACTTTGACGTCATTTACGGAAAGTGCGCAGCAACATCTACATGTGCGATACAGCATAAACTCCGGAATCAAAATAAAAAATCGACGTGTCGCAGGATATTGACCACAAATTAACGATTTCGAATATAATGAATTTATCCGTTACTTTTGAGCGCACTGTATATATATATATATATATATATATATATATATATATAATATACAGCGTGTCCCATTGATAAGGGTCGCGATCGATATATGGAAAAGTACGTATAGGGTGATTTTGAAAATTTGGTTGTTTACAAAGGTTAGTGTTTCAAAATATTTTCACGTTTCTGGCACTTCAGGTATAACCGGGCGTTTGACATCAATTTGCTTATTTTAAATGGAACACCCTGCATATTTTTGCAGTTTTTGATTCTACGTTGACTTTTAAGTCAACTTTGTGTAAAATTGTCTGTACCTAAATTCAACTATTTTTGAGATAGCTCCATTTTTAAGACAAAAATGATAGTTACAGCACCATATTAAAAATGTTGAATCTTGGACAATGGATGACTTAATTACAATATTTGCAACAATAATAGTTTAGACATCGCTACATCTGAAAATGGTTACATAATATCTGAAGAACATACAGGGCCCTCAAAATTTATAATCCAATTTAAAAAGTTAAGAACTTACAAAACTTGATTTTTTCAAATGGAACAACCTGCATATTTTTGTAGTTTTGGATTCAACGTTCAATTTTAAGTCAACTTTGTGCAAAGTTGTCTATACCTAAATTCAGTTATTTTCGAGATATATCCATTTTTAAGAAAAAGAGACAGTTGCAGCACCATATTAAAACTGTGGAATCTTGTACAATGGATGACTTTTAGTTACAAATTTGCAACAGTAATGGTTTAGACATTGCTACATCTAAAAATGATTGCATAATATCAAAGAAGTATACAGGGCCCTCAAAATTAATAAGCAAATTTAAAATGTGAAGAAGTTACAAAACTTTTTTCAAATGGAACACCCAGTATATTATTTTACAGTCGAACGAAAAATTAAATTCTGAATCGAGTGATATAAATTTGTATCTACCTATCTTTTAAGGTTTACCAGTTACAACCAATTTTGTTTATAAAAACGTGTAAAAACTGAAGTATTTGATTTTTCCAAGTAGACTGAAAAAATAAAACAATGCAGCATATCGTCACTACTGAAATAATTAAAATAAGTAACACATGTAAAGACTTTAAATTTAGTTTTAATTTATTTACAATGTGAAAGTAGCGATTTAAAGGAGAAAACAGATTGTTGATGATGAAAATAGTAAATAGAAATACTGATTCTGTGATATTAGCGAGTTATACCAATAATTGTATGAAATGAGATAGTAATTTAAAATAACTAAGTTTTCAATAACTAAATACAAGAAACATAATAAATGTTCAAAATTTTGACCTGCGACCTTTAAACATTTTTCGCATCTATGAATTAACTCAGTATGCCTTACTCTCTGTATGCAGTCATCCATTGTTATTAATGGCGTTTCGTAGACCTTATATTTTATAGCTCCCCAGATGAAAAAATCTAAAACGGTTAGATCAGGGGATCGTGGAGGCCATAAAAAAGGTCCATCATTAGCAATCCAGTGGTCATAGAAAGTGGTTTGGAGATTGTTATTAATTAACTGGTCCCTATGTGGAGGTGTACCATCGTGCTGAAAAAAAATATTTCTGTGTTCCGCCAGATAAGTGTTATTGAAATTTTGCAGAATATTTAGGTATCTCTCACCTAATGCACACTATAACTGTAAGTACATAAATCACTCCACAGATATTTACTTACTGTTTAGATTGTCTTGATAAAATTGTAAGGAGACCAATGCATTATTTCTAACGGCGCACTAAACATTGAACTGCCAACTGCCTTGGAAATTACGTTCCCGAGTGTTGTGTGGATTGGAGTCACTCCAGAAATGAGAGTTATGATGATTTAGAAGACTATTTTCAGTGAACTTCGATTTATCTGTCCATATAATGTTATCTAGAAACGAGCTATTCTCCTGATACCTCATCACAATAAATTCGCAAAATCTTTGTCTTTTAGTGAAATCGATTTCTTTTAGCTGTTGTACCATACATATCGAAAATGGGTGGAAATTGTGTTTCCTTAAAATTCTATGTATTGAGCTTTTAGACAAATCAGACTCCAGAGCAACTTGTCTTAATGACATCATTGCTCGACAGTATCCTAGAATCACTATTTCTATATTTTCGTCATCAACAATACGTTTTTCCTCTTTGAATACCGCTTTTCGTAGTACCCAAATTTTTTAAATGATCGATGATGCGTCTTACAGCATGTCGTGATGGTTTCTGTTTATGAGGATATGGATCAGCAATTGCATCGCATATTCTTGTTATAACTTTGTCACATTGTCCATAAATTACAAATAAATTTAAATAATCTTGGTAATTTAATCGTGATGGCATCTTTATTGACACGTTTGTGGACACAAACAATACTGACGCAGATTCTAACAGCAAATTTGAAATTCGAGATAAAGTAAATTGTTTTATTTTTTCAGCCTACTTCGCAAAATGAAATACTTCAGTTTTTAAAATGTTTAGAGGTTGCAGGTCAAAATTTTGAATATTTATTGAATTTATATTTTTTAATTTTTGTTTACCAAACTATTTTCCTGTTATAACTACTTGCGTTTCTGGTTTTAATTACTGAAAACTTAGCTATTTTAAATTACCTTAAAAGATAATTTATATCAATGGATTTAGAATTCCATTCTTCTTAGAAAAGAATAATAATAAAATAATATACTGGGTGTTCCGTTTGAAAAAATCAAGTTTTGTGAGTTCTTACCTTTTTAAATTGGCTTATAAATTTTGAGGGCCCTGTATGTTCCTCAGACATTATGCAATCATTTTCAAATGTAGCGATATCTGAACCATTACTGTTGCAAATATTGTAATTAAAAGTCATCAACTGTTCAAGATTCAACATTTGCAATATGGTGCTGTAACTATCAATTTTTTTCTTAAAAAATGAGATTTCTCGAAAATAACTGAATTTAGGTATAGACAACTTTACACAAAGTTAACTTAAAATTCAACGTAGAATCCAAAATTGCAAAAATATACAGGGTGTTTCATTTAAAATACGCAAGTTGGTGTTAACGTCCGGTTGTACTGGAAGTGAAAATATTTTACAAAGGTAGGCCCCACTCACCTAATTGTAAATAACCAAATTTTCAAAATCACCCTATGTACTTTTCTATATATATATATATATATATATATATATATATATATATATATATATATATATATTGTGAAGTTGTTACTCCATTATTTTTAATTCGTAGTTTTAACATTCTATGGTCAGTACTCTTTTCAAAACCTATCCAGAGCTCTAAAACTCTTTCTATTAAATATATTCAAATTGTATTAAGCGTGGTACTTATGATCATTAGTTAAAATAATCACACCTAATGAAGTTCTAGATAAAAAAATATATAATGACCGACTGTTGAAAAAAATCGAAAGATCGAACACAAAAAATTTGTATCAAGTAGTTCTGCTAGCTGTAACTACCCTCACAGTTATTAAAAAAAAACTAATGCGAATTGTAGTACTCAGCTTTAATGGACGTTTATTAAAAAATTACCAAGTTTTGAAAAAAATTATTATTTGTGGGAGGTTTAGTAGTTTTAGCACGTTTTAGCTTGTATTCTGGAAGTTCTGACGAAAACTATTATTGCTGAAAGCGGCCCGATCATATATTAAACAGTTATTGGACGTTTAACAAGTTTCTTTAGAAGAGCGCTAACAAGAACGATAATTACTAAAAATATTAACAAACCTTTCGAAACTTTCGAGTAGAAAGTAGATCGAATCGCTTTTGGCCGTGATAGCTTTATTTAAACTTTTACGAATAGAACTCGTGTCGTTACAGAAAAATTTAAGTCGAATTAACTTTTAATACGCGATTCGACGACTCTATAAGAACTCTCGAAGTACAATCTTCGTCGAATCAGAAAATTATCGAATAAACCTTAACAGCCAATAACCGTTAAATATAAAAAATATATTATATTCAAAGGAAGTTAGAGAAAATTTTTTCGAAGGTACTTTTTATTTATTTATTATTGATGGGTTTAAAGCAATGAAAGATTACATAAAAAGTTATAATTAATAAAATTCATAATTCTCGCTCTTGATAATGTTTTCAATACGAGGTTAGTTCACAATAAATTTCCTATGCGAGTAGAAAGGGGGCACCATGCGCCATCTTGGATTTTGACGTCACAAGTCCGCCCACGTGGGGGACCGGTTTTTCCACCCTTATTTTTACCCGCTTACGTGTAGGACGTGTTTTTCCACCCTATTTTTGCACATCCACGTGTGAGACCACATTTTCCACCCTTATTTTTTACTCGCTTACGTGTGAGACCGGATTTTCCACCCTTATTTTTATAT